>JAHWFP010181445.1:20310-42722 GCA_023313725.1 Lithobius niger | reverse complement strand
AGCAGTGCATTGCTGCTCCACTTATGATTTCCGCCCGGTTGTTTGCTACTCCACTTATGATTTCTGCCCAGTGATCCACACGACAATGCTTTGCTGTGCCACTTATGATTTCTCATCAGTGCTCCAGACGGCAGTGCTCTGATCATCTGATGCTCCACTTATAATTTCTTCCCAGTGTTCTGCTGCTCTGCTTACGATTTCTGCCCAGTGCTTCACACGGCAGGGTATAGCTGCTCCAGATGTGATTTCTGCCCAGAGCTCTTCGTCGAATTTCGCTTCGTAAAATATGTAAGATTGGAATTTCATCTTTCAACTCCTTTCTTCCATGTGCCAAAGCTCGTTTGTCAGTGACATAACCAAATAAGAACAAAATTGTGAACGATATTGCGTCGCACACAGAAAATCGCACAACAGACACCCAACATCAAAATTCAGGGTTACTAGCTCGATATGGGCCGATCGTCCATATTATTTTTATTTAGCCGTCTGAGTGCAGGGTTAGGAAAAATAAAAAATATTGCTATTGCCCCCTTTTACTCCTACGATTTATTAAGTGTTAGAAAAAATTGAAATAATTTCGGGTAGGCTTTTGATTTGGCAAAACGCCGGGTATAATTGTGGTACCAGCGTTGATTACATAGCGTACATTAAAAAAAGCTTAGATTAAAAAGGCAAAGCATTATTCGAGGTATTAGTAGCCGAAACTATCGCCAGGCCCCGCCTAGGCTAGGGAGAGGGGGAAATGTGTTCTGATTTTAAACCCTGCTAACTATAATTGTACACGCATTCGTCATTGACTCGGAGAAAAGGACGGCGTCCCGCTACCTGGCGCCGAGCTTTCTAATCGATAGAGGGAAGCACCGAACGGGGAAGAGCCGTTACCATGGTTACGTCAGCTTTC
The DNA here is from genome assembly GCA_023313725.1 of Lithobius niger. NCBI lineage: Eukaryota > Metazoa > Arthropoda > Chilopoda > Lithobiomorpha > Lithobiidae > Lithobius > Lithobius niger. The sequence goes on along the minus strand of JAHWFP010181445.1, from coordinate 41,821 downwards.
CAGGTGGAAAGGTGTGCGGCAACGGGATTGGTTTAGGTAGGGGGAGTCTCTCCCCACTTTTGCGCCTATTTTTATAGGTTTTGTTCTGTCGGTAGCCAACGTGGCCGCATCCCGGCGTGTGTCCTGAAGTACGTTGCCCGCTGTGTGTTTTCACGTTGCCATGGCTCTAGTCTCGGGTTGGCGCCGTTTAGTCTTCCAAAGCTGAAATGATATAAACAAGTGATAGCGTGGAAAATAAAATTTGTGGAAACACTCCATCCACGTATCATAACTCAACTCAACAACGGTTAAACTTATCCACCCAAAACCAAAACGATAAGCAATAGCAGACACTGGTAGTAGCTTAAACTTTAAAGATGCGAACAGCCTAGTAGTGCACATGTAATGTATATTCTGAAAAAAAACACGACGTTTCGGAAATAAAGACACGCCGTTATCAAAACTGGAAGTAAGCTGAAAGGTAAATAAAATAAGAATCGTCGTAATGGCAGACAAACCAGCTCAAAAGACAAAAAAAATTAAAACAAGAACCTATGCTTCACTGGCAAAGGGAGATGGGCGGAGGGAAGTTGACCTTTAAAATTTAGCAAACCTGTGGAAGAAAGCTAGGTAGTAGTTTCTGAATATTCGTATTGACGCATTTTTCAACTGAGGGGCACAAGTTTTCTACGAAATTCCTAGGATATTGTACCCTTGTCGTTTACATGCCACAATCGACATGAACACAAGCACGTCTCATTAGCCCTTCCCTGGTGCTCACAGTCACATCGAGGCTCAAACTGAACATTTTCGGTTGAGCACCCATGTTTTCACTGCAAGGTCAAACGTAGCAGGGATGTTGTAGGAATAATGGTCGGAATCCATAAAATGTCAAGGGGGAGGAGGTTGAAGAAAGATGGTTTCGAGGAAAAGGAGAAAGAAAAAAGAGAAGAGGGAAAAAAAAAGGAAAAAAAAAACTAAATTGAATGGCCTCAACCTCTGTGTGTTTCGGACACCTTTGCCACTAAAAACAGTTTGAATTCCAGGCTGTTGGAGACTGTTAGGAGAAAAAACCTCTGTAGGGGTAATCCATTCGTGACAGTAGCATGCGCAGACCCCGGGTAGGCTGGGGCAACTTTTCGTAAACGGGCGTAGGGCATTTTAGTGGGCATTTTTTCTGGGGACCTATTGCTTTCGAGTTTAAAAAAAGCAGTTTAAATTTAAATCAAAACACATGGAGCACTACGCATTCTACAAAATTAAAAAATCACCTAATATGTCGAAGATTAACTACAAACTTGTCTTCATTTTCTCCCAACCCATTCCAACCTCTAATCTTGGCTTACGTTTTTTCACCACTTTTCCTAATTTTTGTCCCCCAGCATGCCAAGTTCCCGACAAAAAAGTTGCAGAAGCATGTGGACAAGCCATGACGTTTAAATATTTTTTTTTTTATTATTATTCTTTTCTTCAAATTTTTTCACATGTTGTTGTCTTTTTGTTTTTTCTTGAAACGGTGTCTTCTCTGGCAGGGTCGAAACTGTTAATTGTCTTATCTTTTCACTCCCTCCTCCCAGAAAAAAAAAAAAAATAAAAAAAAAATAATAATAACAATACTAACCTTCCCTTCGCACTTCCACATCTTCTAGTTCACCACTCCCATCATCCTTTGCTCACATCCACTGTTCCAATATGGCATCTCCCTGGTGAAGTTTCTGCAGTGTTGTGTCCTGTGATTTTAGTGTTTTACCTTTGAAACTGAAGACAAGTTTGCAATCTTCGAAATAGTAAGTGCTTTTTAAATTTCGTATAAAGCGTGGTGCTACATGTGTTAAACGTATTGGTTTGCTATGTTTTTGTCCTTTCTTAGGCCTTTAGGCCCTTTCTTAGGCAGTGCTGCACTAGCAAATGTTGGCACGAAAGGCCATTTTTTTTTTAAAAGGGCATTTACCATTTTCCTTGTCCCCACCTGTGAACGGCACTGATTCGTGATTAAGAGAGCTAGGGAGGCAGTTTAAGCGTCGAAAGAAAGGCTTTTCTTTCTTTCTAAGACTGTCGCAAAAGGCCTTTAAAGTTTCTGTATTTCTTCTTTAAGACTCAACCGAGAAATGAATTATTTCTCGTTTCTGCCCCGTCAGGTCTTTTTTTTGAATTTTGACGGTCTTGTTACCGCCATTATGGTTGGATTGCGATCCCGTTTTAAAACGGGAGCTGGGAGGGAAGTTTGCTCGCAAGATTTTTGCATACAAATAGCCAATTTCATTTTCCTTTTACGATGTTTCCGTGACTGACTGACTTTGGTCGTGATGCTCGTTTTTCATGCCAGGATAGTTCAGTTCGGAATATAGTATGAGCGAAACACGAATAACTGCAAGGTATTCCCAGTGGTAATCGATCGTTGAGCCTGGTCATTTGTGTTCGATTGGCCGTGCCGGTTCATCCAAATTTTTCTCTTCAAAGTGTAATAAGGCTTTAAAGTGGAAAACTCGTGGAGTTTTATGCTTTTCCAAAGAATGATGTTGACGATTTGGAAATGGCTGGAGCTCGAGAAAGGGTTAACGTGCACTGAAAAATAATATAAAAAAGCTACAGTAAAAGAACAAAGCCTGGGAAAAACAGCCGAATGGGAAAAAAGTTTCAAAAAGAAAAGTCGAAGGGAAAGAAGTCGTTGGAAAAAATCTGCAGTTAAAAAACGCGTACGGAAACGAGCATGTTTTCATATTGCTTTTATTACTATAGGTTAGATTTTCTGACTCACGAGAAAACGGGAGGTTTCGGAGGGGGGGGGGGGGGTATGCTCCGAAGGCTTGTCGTTGAGGGGGGACTTGAAATTTTTTCATGACTGATTTCTACGAAATGCCACAAGGGAAGGGCCTACGTTAACCATTTCCCGGGCCTAAATGGCTCATTAGGCCCACCTAGTACTAGCCCTGTTGCCTTGGTTCGAATTTCACAAGCATAATTCGGGAGTTTCACCAGGAAGTGGCTCAAGTAACGTGTTCTTCCTGTGGGTTTTTTTCGCACGGATAATTTTTTTTCTTTGGCTTTTTTCAATTCAGTTTTTTTTCCCTAGATTCGGTCAAATATCAGAGATAGGAGATTGCCCCCTAAGCTGTTTAGGTCCGTATCTTAAAATTCGCTTTTAAGACGTCAAGGAAAACCTGCAAGTCTTTGCCCTTTTTATTTAGCGTTACGCACAACCAGAACCGAACATTTGTTCGTTATTGTCTTAGGAATTAATCTGGATACTAGTGGTGCTAACAATTTCTTTAGGGGTTTTTCAGAATATGAGTCTCCTCGGTTTAGTTTAATAGTTTTCTTGACTATGTGAACACACTGTTGTTAAAATTTCAGTAGGTTAACCAAAAATTAATTGTTGCCGTAACATCGATAGAACTCGAAAATTTGAAATGTCGCTTCTAGAACCTTAAACATAAGTTCCTTCTGTTCAAGACCAGCCTCCTAAATCTGCAAAGCAGAACTTAAGAGAAAACACTGCTAATGCACAAACAATGAAATCGAAAAGGGATTTACATACGACAGCATCGAGTAAACGTTATTCTAGAATGGATGACCCCCACCCCCCACCCCCCAATTTACGTGCCAAATTCTTACCCCAAAATCCCGAAACAGTGCAGAAAACACAGGAAAATGAGCAAATTTCCGAAAATTTTTCTCAACAACAAAATTATTCCATCAGAGTCAAAAGTTCCTATACAACGAAGAAAATTTACCCACGGAGTGCGTGCTCGAAATTTCCATTCGTTTTGCCTAGTGAGCAGCCAGAAATGTTAATCAAATAAGGAATTCAAAGGCAACAACCTCGTGAAAGAAATCACAAGTTGGTAATAATTTTGTCGGAAAACAATTTAGACAGTTAGTAATGCTAGTGATCAAGTATGGAATCTAGTGAAGCTAACCAGGTGTGAACTATCAAGAATGAGTATGTGAGCAATCATCTTTTCGAAAAAATTCTGCGACTGGGCTACAAATGGAGAATTGGAAGTGCAGGTGAAACTAGGCCTAATAAATACTGCATTTGAATGCAAATGTGAATTTCAGTAGTGAGAAACGATGTACCCAAGTGTAGGGGTAGCACGATAATTCGATAATATTGCGATAAATATTTTCGTCGATTATCGTATCGCACTTTTTCTGGTTTATCGAATTATTATGCAAACCTCGATGCTTAAATTGTCACATCTCGGAAACCGTAATAGCTAGAAACAAGCGGTTTGCGGTGTTGCTTGTGGAATTACAAGGGCTCTCCAACTAAGTGTACAACACTATTGCTAACCACTTTAGCTGATTGGAGTGTTAGTTTAATGCATACAATATTTAAGCTTTAAGTATAGCAGCACAACTGCTAAATTCTTTCTGCATGGTGAGGAAGTGATGGACAATGGTAAGTGCATTTTCATGTCTACTGGCCAAATGGCAAGTGCCACACAATTCACATAGATTGCACTGTATGCTTCGGCCAAGGTTTTTTAATTAACAAAATTTAAGTGGTTGTTCCAGCCTCAAAACTTGTTTTGTCGAGATATTATCGATTATCGCGATAATTTAAAAAGTGTTATCGGGATAAACAAATTTCGTATCGTGCCACTCGTATAGAGCAGTGACATTTGCCGCCATATTGGCACCAGTATGGGTTTTGGAGGGCATAACTACAAGGTGCACTACATAAAAATGGAGGGAAAAACAACGGAAGAGCGGATTTCTTAGGCTTAAAATATCGTTGTTTTCTCCAACAACAAAAATCGCGCGTTTTTTAAAGTCAAAGAAATCACTCTTCACAGCATCGGCTTCAGTATGACGCCCTGCTGTTTCTCTCCGCAGTGCCCCTTGCAGCTAACCCATTAAGGCTCCAGCATACTGAGGTACATACAATAATACTACGTTGTGTCACTGCTCTATACCCAAGTGACTGATAAAATGTGTAGTGAGCAGTTGAAATTTTGTAAGGACATTGTAAGTCTTTAATGTGAAAATGAGCGAAAAGAGTGAAATCGATTGTTTACAGTTTGAGAGTGGCGAGTTTCACAGTAGCGGTAATAACGATGCTTTCCGTGACAAAAATTCTCTTGTTATCGTCAGACGTATAGATTTGAAAACGGGAGAGATCTGCCTATAGGGAGAAATATGTGGTTGGTGATTAGGGTATAGGCCTATTGACTGTTAAATGACTAACGTCTGTTTACGTTAAATTTCCTGCAAAGATTCTGCTATTCATTGCATCTGATTTATTGCTATCGCGTTGTAGTGGCAGCAGCGTTGCCCATTGTTTGTTGTTATTGCCTTGCTCTATATTTTTAATTTTGTGCCGCTCTGCGCATCCTCGTGCTCTTGTTGACCCCACTCACGAGCAGGTGGCGCGCCATTCTTCCTTCAAGTTCAAAACCAGCTGTGGGAAAGGAACGGAGCATGTAACCAAGGTTACGATTGGAAGGCTTGTAGTGCCTGTGTGTTTGAAAGATATTTTCATGTGGGCGCCCGCTTGGGCCAAAACAAAAAAAACTGTTTTGTGAGACCACCCCACGTTTTGTTTCCAGCCTGCGCAAATTTTGTTGCGTATGTTTTTGCAGTGTTTGGTGTAATCACTTCTGACTACAATAATTATTATACCCACTGTGTAGCAACGCTTGTCCTATCCAGATATTACTTATATGTAACCCTCTATGCAGAGGGCGCTTCGTTCGTAAGTTATATAGAATCTTCTCCGCGTTGACAATCCGGCGTGTTTTTCGTGCTTTCCTATTTTTCTGTGGTCGCTCTTGCCAGGTTAAGTGTAAGGGTGACCGCACACCGAAATCGACAAAACGTCTCACGACCAGAGACGTCAGGAAGGATAAAAGTTGGAGGGGTGTAAACCAGAAATTTACCAACATAATTTTCCATCTAGCCAAAAATTTATGTAATTTTTCCGACTGATTTGCCGACTGACCAAAAATTATGTAATTTTGCCGACTGATTTGCCAACTGGCCAAACTTTGGGGGTTGTGACACCCCCCCCCCCCCCCCCCCCCGTAAAAACTTCCCTGCTAACGATAGGACATTTTGTCGAAACCTGTCACGAAACCATATAGCAATGAGCTGAGCGCCACACACCGGATGCGACGTTGTCGCGAGACGTCTTTAGTTTCGGCGCGAAGCTCCTTATAGTTTCGTGTGACGGAGGTCTCTCCACCAGATGCGACGTTTCGACTTGCAACGGCGTTTTGTCGATTTTGGTGTGCGGCCACTCTAGCACCAACATAAAAATATTTATTATATCACATTTACAAATGTTTACAAGGATATTAAAAGTATGTTTCCATTTACTGCCCATATCCCGACGTAATATGAATTACGTACAGTAAATCTAATTTTCTGTAATTTCATCTTAGATGTTGAGTATCAGTTCAACTTAAAGGGACATGCCTTCTCACGATTTTCAAACATCCTGCGCGAATAGCTTTTGCAACATTTGCATACGTACGGTAGAGTGAACGTAGCAAAACAGTTTCTCACGGAGAAAAAAATAGGTAAATGATTGCCTTTGCAACGTTTATGCACGTTTGAATAAATATTGCAAAAGTGAGCTATGCAGGAAAGCAAACCAGGAGGCAAATCAAAAAACGGGAAAAAAAAAGAAGAAAAAATGACCACTTATTGTGTGCGCAGCGCATCTTGAGTCCTGCAATTATTTTATGAGCAGCAACGTCTTCCTGGAGGGAGCGGCTTTAATCAACGGCCGCCATTGTTTCTGTAACCATCTTGGATATCAACAAGGCACTCTGCTACCAAAAATATACAATCTATTATTTGGGTTCGTTCTGGGGTGAATTCAAGATAGGCCGCGGACACTATAAAGGCGCCGGTTTACCATTTCGATAGCGTTGCCGATATTCTAAACACAGCATCCACGTTCCAGATTCTCCGTCATCCAATAGGATGATGTGGGTCACGTGATCCCGATTTAGTTATGAAAATTCGCGGCGCTCCTGCGAAGTGTTGTTCCTTTTTTTTTTTTAATTTACCGTTATTTTCTTTATATTGCTCGAAGATTCTACGGCGCTGCATCTAGGAGTTGAAAAGGTGAAAAGACGCCTTTAAATGTAGCTGTTCCATTTTATGGTTTTTGCGGCCCCCCCTCTCCCTCCTCCTGCGCCATTGTATTGTGTAGTGATTTTTGTTCACTTTAATAAAAATGGAGTAGGAATGGTCCACTTGAAGCACTTAGCCAGTCGACCAGCGTTTGGGCTGAAACCTCATAAAATTGAAACGACGTTAGGCTAACGCGAACGCCCAGACGTCGTCACACTTGTTTCAAGTTATTTCCGCTAATGGACACCTCGTACGTTACTCCCACGAAAGTCCTCAACATAAATCTACCAAATGTACAATTTAATGATATATATATACATTCTCCTACTGGAGCGGTTCCAGAATTAAAGGTGCCTATTCACCGTATGACAGGTTGCAGCGTCTACCGCCGTCTACCATTATTTTTTAGTTCTGTGTAGCACTTGGTTTCAACAAACGAATGAATGCGCAAAGAAATTTCTTTCTACACATCAAACTAGCCTCGTGCCTCTTTAATTATAATTATTGAATGCAAAGTTGGTGCATCCATGTGCACCGGGGAGCAAGCGGTCAAGGTTAACGATATCATTGTCACTAGATGGCGCCCATCCAGCGGTTCAAAATCGGCGTTTTAAAACGGTCGACGTATAGAAAAAAGTGCCTGTGATGTCGTTTGGCTTAACTTTACCACTTGTCCCTGGTGCACGTGGGCGCACCGACTTTACCCGCAATGTTGATTAAGGAGGCACGTGGCTTGTTGAAAGTATGGGCTAGATAGCGGTAAATGGCTACAGATGCTGCAGTTTGTCATTTTGTGGCGATCCCCCTTTAAGCTGATGCTCGACGCCGCATTGAAATTCGATTACATGACAACAGTCCAGGAAGTCCACAACATAACTCGTTTTAGCCACTCTTAATTTTCCCCCCAGCCCCCCAATTCCCCTCTTCGATTGAGTGTTAGTTTTGTCGGTTTGTGGAATTCTGGTCACCAGACAATGTCATTGCAATCATTGCAATTGCAATAATTACAATCATTGCAATTTCTTCAGTCGTTTCGTCCCGACCGAGGAAAAAGTTACTGAACAGAGATATAACTGAAATTCACAGTTTAGCATTTGCTATCTTCGCGAAATGCCAGTCCCGGATTCAGGCTGCGACATTCGGAACATTTTTATCACTGGCTCTGAATTTCTGGCCCTGCTGAAATTTAAGAGCAAAAAAAAAATTAACGATAAATGATAAATAAATAGACAAATGTAGGCTTTTACTTTGTTCGTAAGGTTCAGGGAGGATCTGTTCCGGGCTTTTCGCATAGTGCTTTTTCATTGGCTGTTGATTTTTCTGTCTCCACTGACGTCACAATGCAGCTCAAGGAGTTTCCAACAGCTTACGCACAAGTCAAACCAGCGTGCGTGCATCCAGTGACGTCACTTAATGAGCTGGTGAATGACCAACCTACCTCTATACTAGCGTTCCATCGATCTGGGTAAGGTTGAAATCCGTGTTGTCCAATCAATCTGGTCATATGGAACGCGTTTCACGCTGTCTTTGCTAGCGTCTTTAATCTTTGTGGTATATGACGCCTTCTGTTGACACCAAGCAGCGAATTTGTAAAACTGACAAAGTTACTAGAATCTGTCGGCAGATGGTGCTAAGCAGCAATGCTTTTCGATTTGATGTTTTCAGTGTTGCGGAAAGCCCGGCCTGGGCTACAAAGTGAGCTTTGGAGCTCTGCGAAAGATTCAGGATACAAAGAGTCTATTAAAGATAGGAATCTTTGATACAACAAAGTTTTCACTTATCGGCAAAGCCTTGGTTTGCCAACCTTATTACCTTTGGTCCTATTACCGGCAATCCTATTGCTTTCAGTAATGGGATCGACAGATGGTGCCTAAACTTATTTTGTGGGCCTCGCCATGGGTTGGTAGGTGAGAATACTATCCAGATACGTTGAATATATTAATGAGCTGTGCACATTGTAATGGTGGCACCCTCTTTACTTTGTTAAGGTTAGTTTATTACGTTGTTTATACCACTGATCTCAATGCGTGCTATATGGATTACTAGCAAATTCTACTTAAAGTGGCACAACCACCAATTGAAAGTTGGCAGAATCTGACAACATCTAGCGTAACTAGTAATATCTAGCACTTGTTTGCATCAAGCAAAGGAACGCACAACGTCATTTCTTTTTACGAAACAAACAAGCCACGAGCCTTCTTAATTATTGAGGGAAAATTTGATACGTCCTCGTGCACCTGGGAGCAACCTGTACAGGTTAACAATTAAGTAAATACGGATGCAAACCTATTTACGTTGCCTTTTGGACTTATATGTCAGACTGCCTGAGCGGGGAATCGAACCCACGACCTCTGAAATCAAAGACCAAGGTCCTACCGCTGAGCCAGACTGACACGGCCGTATTTAGTTAACCAATTTCGAGCCCATTGGCTCTCCGTCCCGTTTAACAGGTTAACAATATCACTGCCACTAGATGGCGCCAGTGTATTTGCGAACGGTTTTCAATTTGTGATAGTGCCACTTTAATTGCACTATGTACTATGCACGGTGGTGATGTCATGCTAACACATCCCCATCAACCTTCACGAATGTGAATTGTGTGGCACTTGCCACCTGGCCGGTAGACATCAAAATGCACTCGCCATTGCCCATTACCTCCTCGCCATGTAGAAGCAATTTTAGCAGTTATGCTGCTACTTAATGCTAAAATGTTTTTTTGCATTAATCTAACTCTCCAATCAGCTAAGTTTCTGGCAACAGTATTGCACGCTTGGTTAGAGAGCCCTTGTAATTCTGCACGCAATGCCGCAAACCGCTCGTTTCTATCTAAAACGGTTCCCGAGATATGACAATTTCGGCATCGGATTTTGTTAATCAGTCGCCATTTTGGCGAGTAGCTCCAAAAACCAAGTCGCCAACTGTTGAATTTTCCTCGCAATTTGGCGAGTGGCGACCGACATAGCTGAAGGTTGATCCCCATGGTAAAAGTTTAGTCGTTATATACGGTTAATCTGATAACCCACGCTTTTTTAATAATCTAACACTTTTATGGGGTCCACACAACCCCTGATCCACCATGTGACAGCGCCACCACGGGACATAATGACCGAGTTTTCATAACTACACAACACAAATTTAGCCATCACACCCCACTTGCAAGACCAGTGTAAACTGTAAACAGGGACATTTGCGATTGGCGACATTTTCCAAGGCACCAAAACGGAAAAAAATATCTCGCTAGCTACATACGAGTCTAACCCGGCAACTTTTTATTTACTGACACTAAGCTGTAGGGATGGGTCGGTAACCGAAACCGAATTTTCGGTTTTTACTGAAAACCGACACCGAAACCGATTCGGATTTTGAGTCGGTTTTTCGTACAGTGTTCGAAAATCAAAAAAAGATTTGTTGTTTTACATTTTTTTTTATAATTAACATTTTCTACGTATAAATGACAGCAAAGCTCCTAGCTATTAAAACGAAAATAGTAGAGGAAAATGGCGCCACAGCTAGACCCACGGTCTATAACGCTGCTGAAAGTGAAAGCAGAAGTAACAACTGTTGCAAGAAAAAAATTAGGAAAATCTCGTTGGGGTGGATGGTGGCAAAAAACGATACCGAAACCGAAACCGAAACCGAAGTTTTTTAGGCGTGAAAACCGAAACCGGAACCGAAATCAAAAAAATGAAACCGACCCATCCCTACTAAGCTGCTGACACTTTTAAAATATGCTATAAAACCTACGACTCATGTTAATTGCGTATTTTAAACTCTATTCTTATTTAAACCAATAAAGTAAAAAAAAATACGGCCTTATCTTAAACACAAAATTCGGTAACTGGCATTGGATACTTGGCACTGACTTTCCTGGGGACAGGAAGTTTCTAAACCGGAAGTTTTCGTTCAGGAATTTACATCAGTCATATGTAAAAATTCTTAATTCATTATAATTCACAAATAAAAAAAAATAAAAACAAACACTTCAATAAGTCTATGCGTTAACTTGACGTCACACCTTACCATTAATACACATACCCGTGAAAATAGGTGGTTAACCAGTGATAATTACACGTTTGCTCTAAACGGATCAGTTCAATGTCTCGGGGTTGGAAAAATCACTCGGGCTACACGCGCGTGAGATTTCCCCTCCCCTCTCGACATTGGACTGCCCTTTTCTCGCAAACGAGCTATTATTGCCGGTTGACGTGTAGGTTTACGGATATCTATTACTCACAATACATATACATGCTAAATCGTCCCTCTCGTTGTCTGTACCATCATCCTCTTCACCTGTAGGTGACGAAGGGCTTAACAGGGGTCATATACAGGGTGGGGCAGAAAGGAAGGGCCACCCTTGGCAATCAAAGCTGGTTAATGTTAGGATAATGAAACTTTGCATGGTATGTAGGTGAACGGGGAATCAACTTACCATGAATCGATCACTGACCTTGACGTATGATTTCAAGGTCATCGTGATGCTAACTTTTTAACTATGCTTCGTAGAACCCCAGTGTAAATTAGAAACTTGTAGACAGTGTCAAGGCATGGCCAATGCAAAAAAAAAAACAAAAAAACAATGAAATTCGGTACGTTAGTTTAGGAGTTACGGGAATTACAAGCATCATTCTATTGTGCTGGCCGAGTGGCTTTCCTGCCAAACAGTTCTGTCAGGCGCTTTCGTACACCACGCGTTGTGTTGGTAGATAATGGTGTTGGCAGCATACGCAAATTGGCATAATTCATTAACCGTGATGAGCTCTGAAACAAAATCAGATATGTTAACCTGAGGGAGGAACAACATTAGTTTCATTTCTAGACGACCACGGTGACTAAACTATGCCAACTTGCATAAGATGCTGTAGTTTGCAGCACCATTCTGTTTATACGTGTAATGTAGCAGATTGTGTTGAGCTAGTATCGAGTCATCAGTACTGTTTGTAAGTTGCTGTTTGTTTCCAAGCATGCTTCATGTACTTTGAGGACCACTGGACTTAATTTTACACTCACTGTTTGGCAGGAAAGCCACTCGGTCAGCACATGCTTGCAATTTTCGTAACTCCTAAACTAGCGTACCGAATTTCGTTCTGTTTTTTTTGCAATGGCCATGCCTTACCAATCTCTACTAGTTTCTAATTTAAACTGGGGTTCTACGAAGCATGGTTAAAAAGTTAGCATCACGATGACCTTGAAAATATCCAAATATCCGTCAAGGTCAGTGAACGATTCATGATTAGTTGCCCCCCCCCCGTTCGCCTACATACCATGCAAAGTTTCATTATCCTAACATTAACCATCTTTGATTGCCAAGGGTGGCCCTTCCTTTCTGCCCCACCCCGTATTACAGTGGGCACGTGGCAGCTTGCACCCTGATTCAAAAGGCATAGCCGATAGTATCAAATCAAATCAAATCAAAGAAAGTAAAACAGATTAAAATTGCTTTGCCGTAAGCTAAGCCTAAAATCATGCAATTCAATGGGACGAGTGCAAGCGTGTGCAAAGTAAACAACCAATGTATTGGATTTTAACGGGTTTGTCAGCATAGGCCTGTATAGTTGCATGGTAACCAGGAAATCAAATAAGCGCACCTTTAAACCTTTCAGTTCGTTCCGAAATGTAGGTCGGAGATTATTTTTCAGATTAAAACATTGAGCAAACATTGTTCCGTTAATGTTGGCAAATATTTGCAGGAACTTCCGTTCGTAACTTTAGTAATCTGGAAGACGTTCTTAAAATCAATAAAGGATAATGAATTGAAAGTGCACTCTCAAAAATAAACAGTTCGGCCAAAATAGTAAGAGAGGAAATTTGAGGGTAAAAAGAGCTAGGAAATAAAACTTGAGGCTTCCATAAAGAACTGCAGAAATTTAAGTAAGAAAGTTGCATTAACGAAAGTGCAAAATACAAAAACGTGTCTCATTAGGCCCCAATTTAATCCTCCTCTGAGGGTGAACTCCCGTTTCGCCAAATCCCGTTTCGCCAAAAAAAAAAGCAGATCAACAGTTTTGCCCTCAGGGGCCAATCCCATTTTGCCAAACCCGTTTCTATGGCTTTAAAAGGCAAACATTTAACAGAGACAACTAGTGGTAGAATAAGCCCAGTTGATTTATTTGCATTTTGAAAACTGGCAATACAGACGGAAAAACGTGCGCTTTAAATATAATTGTTTAGATTGCTTGGGCGTCACTACGTCACTGCCAAAGTTCTGTTTTAAGAATAGTTAGTTATACACGTGATGGTTAACCTTTTCCAAACGGGAATTCCCATTTGGCAAAATTACGTTTCTCAGAATCAAAATATTCTTCAAAAATTTAACATTGCTGAAGTTAAAGAGCCATTCCTAATTGTTAGTAATTTTTTTATTAGTTGTGGTTTCTGATGTTATGTGTTTAGCCGCAGCGAGCGCGGTAGCGCAAGCGAGGCACATAATTTGAAATAAATTATTTTGCGAAATAGGATTCTGCAAAATGGGTGTTTGTCTATAAATATCTGACCTTTATCATGTTATAAATGTTCGTGTGCTATAAATGTTTCGTGTGCCTAAAATTCCGTGTACGATATTTGGCGAAACGGGATTTGGCGAAATGGGACTGGCCCCTGAGGCAAAAGCTGTCAATCTGCTTTCTTTTTGGCGAAACGGGACGTAACCCCTCTGAGATAATCTTCATTACTTTAAAAAAAATATTTAATTCAGGTGTCACGAAGCATACATAAATGCGTATTTTTGACAACTTTTGCAATCAATTTAGTGAAAATTGTTTTAACCAAAACAAATTTAATTAATCACTAGTTCACTACTACACAAAACCGAGTGCAATAAAAAATGTTGTCACATCTATAACACAATACAAGACAGCTGTAACTCAAACGCTGTCTTCACGAGCTAAACAGAATACAGGCAGCTACTGGGAAGCCACCCTTAAGGTGGCTTCTCTGCGGACAGCCAGCACAATCGTTGTCAAATGTGGTAGGTTTGTACAGTTTCGGAGTGAATCCGCAAAGTCTGGTACGCCAAAACCTTCCGTGTTGCGTCTTTTATTCAGGTCCGTAACCCTGAGCTGGAACTTAAGGGTTAAATATAATACGGATGCAATATAAGTAATGGCCAGCTTGCCCAGGTTACAGTATTAGCACTGTACAGGACTGCAAAGTTCGATATCCAATTTGCTGATGAATTTGTATTCCAAAGGTAGACTTCTGCAAAGGTAAACTATACAGACAGCCATGTTAACCTCCAAATTTCAGTTATATTTCGTAACATACTTCTGAATAACTATGAAGTTAGGCTTCCTTACTGCAGTGTCACGTCAAAGTTTGCCTGATCTGAACACATAACACAATATGCTGTAGCACAAACACATAGCACATGTACGAAACAAACCTTCCCAAGGGGAACAAAATAACAAGTAGGCTAAGGCTACACAATTACAAATATCACATCCGAAAAACTAATTACACAAATTATTATAAGAAAGTGCCTCCATTGAGCCCGTTTTTTTCCTCCCAAAAAAGATTTCACAGTTATTAGCCTTCAATGAAACCATCACGCACCAGTCGGTGGCTTACATTACCCGGATTGCAGAAGAGCTACTCGCTAACTGTTTGTGATGCAATAGTCCTCACTCGCTTTCGGCATTACTTTTATTAGTAATGTAGATTATTTATTTTGAAAGAAAATTGTATAATTTCTTAAAATAGCTGCTAATTTTCTTCGTGTTAGACGGTAGTTCGTTATACATCTTTACCACGTAATAGCCAGCTTGCCTTTTTCTTTGTTTCTCCGTAACGCTAAAGTAAGTTTTTCTTTTCTTAGTATTTTTGTAATTTGTTTTGTAAACTGAATAAGAGTTTTGATTAATTTTTGTATAACAGCAAATATTATTTATGCTTAAAAGGCAGAAACGTAATTGAAGGCATTAACGTGTGTAATATTTTCCAGCACCGTCGCCGGGTATAATTTCCAGGTACATCCTGGCTGTTAATAGTGTATGCGGGTGCGCTGAACGTGGATTATAATGCGGGCAGTCGAGCTACAGCTGCTGTTCAAGTGGCGAGTCGTGGAGCTATTTTTAGTAGCAACTTGTTACGAATGCAGACGTACCGTTACAGAACTGTAAACTGCTGTGACCTCAATCTTCCTTCCGTTTAAAGGGGAGGTAAGAGGAGACCTTGCTTAACTCTTAAATGCAAAAAGAACTCTTAACAAAAAATGGCTTCGCCGTTTGGAAAAAAGCGTTAGAGCTCATAACCCCATTGAACTCAGTCACATCCACGTGGAACTCACGCTGGAAAGCTACATGAGCTGGAGAAGGGTTAAATGTATACGGATGCAAACCTATTTACGTTTCCTTTTGAAATTAATTGTCAGACGGCCTGATCGGGTTTAATTTGAACTCCAATTCCAGGGAACAAAGATTGTTTTTATGCAGTTGTAATACCAGAAAGTGTACACAATTTGTGCTTGAATTGGGCTGTGCCTAGGAATGGGTGTATGCAGGTGCGTTTAATTTGTGTATTATACACGCGTTTTGCTATTTGGTATTTGTTTTGTCTGTGTTTGTGGTTGATGTTTTAATGCCTGTTCGTGTGAGTGGATATGTGTGCATTTTGTAATGTGTGAAACATGCGTAAGTGCGTTTGTTTTGCAACAATAGAACATGAAAAATGCACTTTTTGTAGGTATTACACATTGCAACACAAGATAAAGAAATATCGCCCAAGAAATAGCAGGACTAGGAGATTGCAATGAGTTGAATGCGCAAAGTTCAGTATTAGCACTATGGTATTAGCACTTTGCAGTCCTAAGTATGGGTACGAAGACAAATAGTGAACTGCAAAAATCATACCAAGACGGATATAATTTTCTTTCCACGTATAAAGGCCAACTACAACCTAGCGAATTAAACCGTTCAGTACTGTGCAAGTGTGCACAGTAATTCCACGCTGCCATAGACAAGTTAACCAGGGACATACAAACAGTGTACTTGTGAGACCACAAAAGGCTCCTGGCACCTAGGATGATATATGGTAAAAGCAGATTCACGAAAGGTGGAGCCAAATGTGATACTTCGCTTTGAGATTATGGGATGGCAGCCGCCATAATGATTGTCATGGAGTGCATAATGCTGGAGAAACTCAAGTCCGGCGAGTAGGGTACAATAGGCATTGCTACAGTTAAACAGTGATACTCTTTGCAAAATTTATCCTAGCACTGGCAAAAGTTTGAACTAATTTTCCAATAGCGGTTTAATTTTATAAATTGATGTGTGCATCGTTTTTAAGATGTACAGGGTTTTCACATTTGTGGCAGCCTGCCTAATATATGCATTGCCTTCGTCGCACAATACAGGGGCGATTACAAAGAAGTGATGTATTATGGGATGTGTATCTCACTAATCTCGTTCAGGCGAGCGCAGCGGCGAGAACGGAGTGCAACAGGCGCCGCCATATTTCTTCCATTTTTTAAATTGTTGTTTAATCTGAAATTGCTGTCATGCTCTTTATAGGGGTTTACAATAATTGTGTAAATAAAATTAATAAATAAATATATTATAGAATTGGCCTCTCGCGAATCTCATTCAGCCGAGAACCATAAGTTGGCTGGCGCCGTGTTGGCGTTATACTGACGTTGGCCAAACCGAAAAGAATGCTGCTTTCGAAGGGGTGGAGTGCATTGTTTCTAGTGCAGTTTGCGACCCACTGCTGGCACGGTCTGTGCCGGAAATATGTTTAGTAGGTGGAAATGAAACGAAACGAAGCATTGCAGTTGCCATTTCGACTTCGACCCGCGTGCCATGAAAACCTGCATTGGCGACGGCTTCGTTCGTATTTGGGAACCCTCGCCTCTGTCTCACCTCCGCCATTAATGAAGCCGTTTCTCCTTTTCGCCATCATCGTTTTGAAGGTCGCTCCACCTTTTCCCCTATCTTCCCGCTATTCCGCGACGACTCGGCGCGCTTGTCTCAACGACGCGTTCGCCGCGGCACACAAATTTTAAAAGGTGCTTAAATTCAGCGGGACGATGAGGCCAAGTCGGCGGGACCAGCCGTAAAAGACAACTAATTATCGGCGTGGGGATTTTTAGCTGAAGGCTAGGTCCGAAAGTGCCGAACTTAGCCACCGGGGGTCTCTACTTTCGATTTTGTTGGCAGGCGTTCCTTTTCTGAGCCAAGCACACCTGCAGCAACTTTTAGTGCGGGACTCGTTTTGGCGTGGCGTCAAAGGCTAGAGAGAAAACGGAAACACAACTGCTCGTGTTGTATAATAACAGGCCACAACTTGGCCGGAGGTGTGGCCAACAAGATCACCATAAAGCGCATTGGGGCGAATCAAATTTACGGTCTCGTACAAGTGGAGGCGGGTAGAATGAATGATATCTTTGGAAGGTGTGTTAGAACCGAAGTTGAACATGGGGTACTCCAGGCCTGGAAAGTCAGGGAATTCGAAAATGACCAGTAAAGGCGGGGAATGCTACAGTTTTAGTGCAAAATCAGTGAATTGCCTAGTATTTTTGTTCCTTGGTAGAATACCTTTTTAAAGGGACACCCGTATAAGTGTAGAAATCCACCGACCACTGGCCAATTGGCGACTAAATTGTGCAGGTTGGCGATTAAAATATGTTTGTGAGAGTCCAATTCGGCCGGTGGATTGGTGACGAACAAACCGAAATGAATATAACTTCTTATTGGCGGATTTTAATTTTTCAATACACCATTTTAAAGGAGCTTTCCAATGGTCTAAATCTCAAGCTTCTAACCCTTCCTTACTGTTCAGAAGTAATGATGCAAAATGTTACTAACAGAAATTTCTTTATTATCAAAAAGTTTTTGGAACCTGTGAAACTACAAGGCTACGTGTACGTACCGCAATCATTGTATAAGACAGTTGTTATGACGGATGTAAGGACTCACTAGCCTGAAAAGAGTTTTAAATTCCTTGGTGTCCGATTTCTAAAAAAAAAGTACTTAGTTTGGCGATAAAAGTTTTCTATTTGGCGACTAAGAATGTTTGGTCTACCGGCCATGGAGTAAAGAAAAATACGAATCTGCACCTATAGACACCCGGCCTGCCTTATAACATTCCGCCTGCCTTATAACAGCCACGCGGAGATCACAATCCGCGCATTTTTCAGCTTCAAGGTAGGCTGGGTTGGTAGCTGCGTTCCTCGCAGCGATGAACGTATAGCTGCTGTCTCGGTTGGCGTTGGGAATAGTACACGAAAAAGCATCAAGTTAAAGATTGTATCGTTACAAACTGGAATGATTCCCGCATTTTAACATCACAATTTATAATTTTCCAGGCTAGTGTCTTATAATTTTGCTTCTACGATCTATTGGAGTAATTAATTTTAATTTTTACCGCACTAGCCTTTTAGATTTTTGATCTCATGGTAATTATTAGAAAATTTGTACATGCACACACAGATGAAACGTCATGATTATTTTAAGCGCTCAAAGCATCATCTACCCGTCGGATATAGTAAATAAACAATATTATTCAACATAAAATCTCCTTAACGCTACATTTTAAAGCGGATTTTTACCAAGGGATTGACTAACAGTAAGGAAATAGACCTTTGGGGCCGTACTTGATGTGGTGGATCGAGAAAAATGGCGCTGGGAGGTATATCCCTTTAAGTACCTGTTTCACCGCTGCCAAAAATGAGAGCGCCTGTACTAGACAGTGCAGCCAAATTTTTTTATTTTTTTATAGGGCGAGAAACGTATATACGTTTAAACGTGTATACAGAAATTTACCATTGACTTATATAATTTCACGCTACGTGAGTTCCAGCTCCATGAATTCACGTATCCTACGGAGTGATGCACTAAAACGTACGGATGCCAGCTATAACACCACAGTTCGGGGAAAAAATCAATATCATTAGCTAGAAACTAGTCACTTGGGTTAAAGTAGTAGTCTTCTACATTTTTCGGGGAAATAGCATTGGATATAGTCAGGGAATAGTGTTGGAAGTAGTCGGCGAAAGTCAGGGAATTGGGGATGCAAATAAATAACATGGATGCAAACCTATTTACGTTGCCATTTGGATTTATGTCGGACAGACTGAGCAGGGACTTGAACTAACGACCTTGAAACCAAATGCCAAAGTCCTACCGCTGAGCCATATAGTGATTTTCACACGGAATAATGTTTGCGTGCCATGCCGTGCCATGCTGCCTCGGCACGCTTTAATTATTCCGTCTGAAATCCGAACGCGCCCCGTGCCGCGCTGCTGGAAATGCTAACAAAGCTTCATTGTAGTTAAAAATTTCCCGCCACCGGTTGTTGTCAAAACAAAGAGGCTGACAACAGCCGCTTATAATTAAACCGTCTGAAATCAAGTCGCGCTGGCCCTCCAGAAACTGCTAAAGAGGGCTGGCCGCGTCCGGCCGCGGCCAGCCTCCAGCCCGAGACGAATTATTCCGTGTGAAATCACTAATACTGACATGGCCAGTATTGAGTGTCCGTATTCGATAATTATTCGGTATTCTGCCAAAAAATCAACGGTATTTCATATCAGGCCGAATATTGATTTAGGCCAAATTTCGATCGAATACTATACAATGAAGACCAGTGTGCAGTCAGTTTGTAGGCGAAAAAAATTAATGTGTCATCGTGTGGGACGTTATTGCTTAAGGCCACCCGCGCACTGAGCGACTTGGCCGCGCGGCCAGGTTGCTGCAGCCAATTAAAATGATTAGTGCGTGGTTTTAGATAAACGGTAAGCATTCTCACTGGCTGCAGCAACCTGGCCGCGCGGCCAAGTCGCTCAGTGCGCGGGCGGCCTAGGCCATTTTGCGGTGATCTGGAAAATGGATAGTACTGAAAGTATCACGATTTAGAAAACCAAAACGAACTCGTTTGATGTTTAAGGTAATGTTTCACTGATCCGAAGTCAATACAGCAAAGGAACCACAAATAAGCCTTCGTAATAAGGTTTCAGATACAGCAGTGTTGCTATACTGTTTAGTCCACGTGAAACCCTTCCTAGGGGTGGCACGATGCAAAATGTTTTTATCCCCATGGACTTTTTAAAATTATCGCGATAATCGATAATATCTCGATAAAACAAATTTTGAGGCTGGAATAACCATTTTAATTTTGTTAATTTCAAAAAAAAAAACAACATATATAGCTGAAGCGTTACAGTGCAACATTCACAAATGTGAATTGTGTCACTCGCCATTTGGTCTATAGACATGAGTATGCAATTGCCATTACTTCCTCACCATGTAGAAACGATTTAGCAGTTGTGCTGCTCTTAATGCTTAAAAAGTGTTTGCATTAAAGCAACTCTCCACTCAGCCAAAGTGGGTAGCAACAGTATTGAACACTTGGTTGGAGAGTCCTTGTAATTCAGCACGCAGCGCTGCAAACCGGTTGTTTCTAGCTATTACGGTTTCCGAGATACCATAATTTAAGCATCGGGGTTTGCTCGATAATTCGATAAACCAGAAAAAGAAAGATGCGATAATCGACGAAAATTATTATCGTGATGTTATCGAATTATCGTGCCACCCGTAAACCTTACTGATGTATTCGACCATTACGCATGTAAATACAATCAAAACCAGAGCCAAATCTTCAAAACTTCTATGATGCCGAAACAAAGGAAGAATATACTGAAAAATGTATCCCAGAATACATCTGAGGGGGTAAGGCTACACCCTCAGCTGTATTCTGGGCTACATTTTTCAGTGTTTTTCAGTCAACTCGTCTACTTTCCGTTCGTTACCCTACCTATGAAATATAACCGTTTTTTTACAAGATTTTCAAGCACTTTTCCAAGTACGGAACTTCATTATTAATTTCCAGTACGCGGTGTACTTAGGAAACTAAGACGATTAGTTATCAGCCATGTTATAGCGATCAAGTTTAGCCAAGCACCAATCATTAGCTGACCTATCGTGTGCAAAAGTAAAAATGGTGAAAACATTTTAATACAGCAGTAAGGTTTCACGTGGACTAAACACTACAGCAACTCTGCTGTATATCTGAAACAGTACAGGAAAGTTTATTTGTGTGCCTTTGCTGTTTTGACTTCGGTTCAGCTAAATCTTACGAAAACATCAAACGAGTTTGTTTTTGTTTTCTAATGTGGAGTAAACTGCTTCTGCTGCAGAGCGGTGACGATAATGCCATAGTGGCTATGACGCTAGCATTTGGAGCTGGTCATTGAGCTAGCCGCGAGGGGCACTTGGAGGTAAAAACGTTACCGTAGTTTGTGAAGCCAATGCTGTGAGAGTGGGTTTCTTGGAACTAAAAATGCTCAAAATTTTGGATTTAGTGGCAGCTTAGGGATGCACCGAATATTCGGTAATTATTCGTTATTCAGCCAAAAATTCAAGTAGGGCCTATACACTATAATAGTGATATTCGGTGTTATACTGATTTTCGCCGAATAATGACATTCGGTATTCGGCCGAATACGGTTTTGGCCGAA
>JAHWFP010181445.1:0-20300 GCA_023313725.1 Lithobius niger | reverse complement strand
TATACTGATTTTGGCCGAATAATGATATTCGGTATTCGGCTGAATACTGATTTTGGCCGAATAATGACATTCGGTATTCGGCCGAATACTGATTTTGGCCAAATAGTGATATTCGGTTTTCGGCCGAATACTGTTTTGCCCGAATAGTGGTATTCGGCCGAATATTTTAATAATATATATTTATGCAATTGTGTAAGAACTTTTAGCTAAGCTTTTAGTTTTCGGTTCGTGAGGAATTGTCGTCTGACATTTCTAAAAGAAGGAAAAATGATCAAATATGTTTAAATTACAGATATTCGGCAAAACATTCGGTTAAGTAATTGGCCGAATAATTCGGTGTTCGGCCATGATTCGGCACAGGATCGAATAATTCGGTATTCGACCGAATATGTAAATTGTTTGGTGCCGAATATACGGTACTCGGCAGTTTGTGTATTCGGTATTCGGCAAATTTTGTATTCGCCGCATCCCTAGCTACAAATTTTCAGCAAGGAGGGAGCTTTTTCTTTTACGATTTATAATCTTAATATACGTTTCGCAGCGTAAGGGATTGGACAAAACACATGATGATTTTTTTGGGCCTAAGAAAATCGTCTCACCGCATTGGCTTGACAAACTACGCTAATGTTTTCACCTCCATGTACCCCTTGCAGTTAGCTACACGACCGGCTCCAGATGCTAGCCTCGGCACAAGCATGATGTTATTGCCACTATTATATGCCACCTTATTTATTAGTCTAATATTCCCAGTTTTCTCTTATAATTTGTCTCCCTTTGAAAAGGAAAAAAAAATAATAATTCCCTGTATGTGGAAAAGCACCTGGCTGTTCATATACTAAAGTTTTGGAAAGTCAACGTTTTCTGTCTGCTCGTTTCGCCTCATTTGAGAGCCTCAAACCCAGGTAACATTTCAAATTTGCATGTTTTTTAAATTTTTTTTTTTTTATTTTGGCTGCATTATTTCTATTATTTCATTGGTATCGATAATCGTGCCAAATGACAAATGATCCTTGTAATACACCTTGTTGCCAAGAAGCAGCTCCATAAATCTCTTTTGATTTTTTGGCACAAGTTCAAAATAGCGTCGTGGTCGTTCTCCTCGGAAGAGAGACAATAGAGCGTCATGATGGAGCGAACAGTGCAATTTGTTTCGCTCTCCTTTTGTCGTTACGGTGGTCTTTTGTCATTTTTCTCCCACAGTCAACGGAAAGTCCGTTTCTGTTGCTTGGTGTTCACTAGTTAGCACCGATCACAACGTGATCACCGCTCTCCTTGCATGGAGCGCTTTCATAAACTTACCAAACAACTCGACAACCGAATCCAACAAAAGCGATCGATTTCATCAAAAGTTACGTCATTCGGTAATTGTTTGTGAACTTATCCTCTGGATGCGTCGATGAGCAAAAGATAGTTTCAAACCACAGAAAAGAACCTCCAGCGAATGTAGTTTCAAAGGGTAGTAATGAACCTCCATCGAAGGTAGTTTCGAAGCATAGCGATGAATCACCATCTAAGATAGTTTCAAAGCATAGTAATGAACTTCCAGAGAATGCAGCTTCAAAATGTTGTAATGAACGTCCATCGAATATAGTTTCCATACATGCAAAATGTACCAAAGTGTCCGGTATCCAGAATATAAAATTGTCTGATCAGAATGTAAAATTGTTTGATGAAAAACGTGTTTTTAGGTGAAAGTGTATATCAAATTGCGTAATTTGTTGGATTTTGTCTGATGACGGTGATTTTGTCGGGTATCCTAGATACCAGGATACGGTAGATTTTGCATGCACGATCGTTTCAAAGCATAGTTATGAACTCCATTGAAGGTAGTTTCAAAGCATAGCAACGAACCTCCATCGCAGATAGTTTCAAAGCATAGTAATGAACCTCCAGCAAAGATAGTTTCTAAACATAGAAAAGAACATCCAGCGAATGTAGTTTTAAAGATAGTAATCATCTTCCATCGATAGTTTCAAAGCATAGTAATGAACTCCATTGAAGGTGGTTTCAAAGGATAGTAATGAACCCTCATTGAAGATAGTTTCAAAGCATAGCAATGAACCTATATCAAAGATAGTTTCAAAGCATAGTATTAAACCTCCATCAAAGATGGTTTCAAAGCATAGTAATGAACCTCCATCGAAGATAGTTTCAAAGCATATAGTAATGGCCCACCATCAAAGATAGTTTCATAGCATAGCAGTGAACCTCCGGCGAATGCAAAGTTTCAAAGCCTAGTATTCGAACGCCATAGGAGATAGTCTGAAAGCATAGTAATGAACCTCCATCGAAGATAGTCTGAAAGCATAGTAATGAACCTCCATCGAAGATAGTTTCAAAGCATAGTAATGATCCTCCAGTGAAGACAAAAATTCAAAGCATAATATTGAAATGCCATCGGAGATAGTCTGAAAGCATAGTAATGAGCCTCAATCGAAGATCGTCTGAAAGCACAGTAATGCACCTCTGGCAAAGAATAAATTTTTTAGCATAGTATTGAAACGTTATCAAAGACAGTTTCAGAGGATAGTATTGAACCTCCATCGAAGATAGTTTAAAAGCATAGTAATGAACCTCCATCGAAGATAGTTTAAAAGCATAGTAATGAACCTCCGACAAAGACTATAGTTTCAAATCGTAGAAATTAATCTCCATCGAACATAGTCTCAAAGCAGAGTAATGAACTTCTGGTGAAGACAAAGTTTCAAAGCATAGTAATGAAACTCCATCAAAGATAGTTTCAAAGCTTTGTAACGAATCTCGATCGAAGATAGTTTCAAATTATAGTAATAACCACCAGCGAAGATAGTTTCAAATTATAGTAATAAACCACCATCGAAGATAGTTTCAAATTATAGTAATAAACCACCATCGAAGATAGTTTCAAATTATAGTAATAAACCACCATCGAAGATAGTTTTAAAGGATAGTAATGAATCTTCATCGAAGACAGGTTCAAAGCATAGTAATGAAACTCCATCGAAGATAGCTTCAAAGCATGGTAATGAACCTCGATCGAAGATAGTTTCAAACTATAGTATAAACCACCATCAACGATAGTTTCAAAGGATAGTAATGAACCACCATTAAAGGTAGTTTCAAAGCATAGTAATGAACCTCCTGTGTTAGCCAAACTTCCTTTGGTAACTAGTTTTTAACCAATGTTCGGTTTTAGATGATTCCTTAACGAAGAGTGTTTATGCTTTCGTTGTCTCTTTATGTCGTCCTTGAGCGAAAACTAAATTTTGACTCTACGATTACCATGAAAATTGTGTTGATCTGTAATATATGCCAAATTTCAGCCATCTTGTAATTGCCAAATAGCATGTTTAATCGTACTCTACCTGAATGTAGTAATCAGTAACGGGCATTAGACGTGATTATTTCGTTTTATTGGATGGCTTTTAGAACATATTTTTTAATGGAATTTGGTCTTGGTCAGTCTAAAGTGACATTGTCCCACTTGTTGGAAGCGATAAGCTAGTCAACAATTTCAGATTTTGTCTCTTCCGAATCGACGTCATAACGAAACCACTGACGAGTGTTATGGAGTCGACGGGATAATTGTTTCCACAACAGGAATTCCCTTTTATTTTCAAGGACAAAGCGATGTGATGTCGTCCTCGTAGCTTGGCCGATGGGTATCACCATGGCAACGACACTTCCACCATATGAAAATGCTTAGTTCAGTAGAGCAACCAAGAATATGGTTGGCGGGAAGCAAAAAAATTGAATTCAGAATGGTGTCAGAGGTTCGCTAAGACGCCTAAGGTAGGAGGGCTGCTTCAAGTCGCTTGATCTCCTGTCAAACAAGTTATTTCAGCAATTTTATGGCCTCTGAACTACAGAGGCGCTAACTGCTGAGAAATAATTCAGAAAAAAGTTCTGAAAATTGGTTTCTTAATGTTTAGAGGAAGCCAATTTCAGAATTTTATCAGTTGCAGCAGGAGCGAATAAATACATAGGGAGTGTCCATGTAGCATATATTCCAGCTCTCATCACAAGGTCAACTGGAAAGTAAGCTGTCGGATTTGTTTCTCAGATGCAGGCCAGTTGATTCACCATCACTAGAATCTTATTTTACCAGAGAAGAAAACGCATCAGTTTTCCGCACGTGTGTGAACTGATGTTGAGTCAGGAGGCAGAACCCGCAATTTCTGCCTCAGTCGGTCTTGGCTTGCAGTAGCCATCTGCGTCACCGCTTCACGCTCGCGGAACGCCGTTGCAAGCAGAGGTGCCACATGCCTGGATTAATTGTTACGGGACCGGTATTTTTCCGCATCTACCTATTAGGTTAAAACCTATTCAGCGTATTTTTAACGTGTATTATCCGAGAAAATAGTAACGATCAGTCGTTCCAAATATGACCGCTTGGGGTCGCGACCATGAACAAGAGACGGAGCCTGCTGTAATATTATCATGACACTCCCTTTCATGTCGTTCCTGCGGTTCCAGAGAATGTCTACTTTCACCAAATTTGACTCTTTAATTTCAGATTCTGTTAGATTCTGAATTGAGACCTGGTAGTCTCTCACCAGGGTTCGTACATGGCCTGGAATTCCTTGAAAAGCCTTAAATTTATAAACCGAAAATTCAAGGCTTGAAAAACCTTGAAATTCGCAATTTTTGTTGTCGGAGCCTTGAAATGGCCCTGTATTATGTTAACGTAAATGCAAAATTTGGTATAACATTTATAAATACATACAAATAGTTCGTGTGCAGAATGCATTTCTGTTGTGGAAAATGCTTCCTTGGATTAGATTGAAGACAGAGAGAGGTGCAGTGTTGTGCAGGAAATTTGTGCTAGAAGGGGCATCTGTGCAAGTGCTGCTCCATGTCATTTGCTGTATTTCTCCAGCAGCTTTCTCTATTGGTGAGAGAAAGAAGACATAAATGTTAAAACAAAAAGTCGAAAGAACCTTTTTTACCAACATGTTCAGCTCACCTAACATAGGGTGCATAGTAATGATCCTCCATCGAAGATAGTTTCAAAGCACAGTAATGAACCACCACCGAAGATAGTTTCATTTTCATAGTACAGTAATGAACCTCCAGCGAAGACAAAGTTTCAAAGCATAGTACTGAACCTCCATCGAAGAGAGTCTGAAAGCACAGAAGTGAACCACCATCGAAGGTAGTTTCAAAGCATAGTAATGAACCGCCATCGACAATAGTTACAAAGCATAGTAATGAACCACCATCGATGGTAGTTACAAATGTGACACGTTGACATGGTTACGGCTACGAATAAAGGAGACGGATTTGTGCTTTCGGTCCGTATTATCCTTCGCCTCACCGTCCTTTATCTTACGACGGATTAGCTCCCTACTGTAAATGTTGTGTAAATGCTCGCACATGAAAGGTGATTTCGCTATTGACTGTGTAATGAGCCTTGAAAATGACTAAGTTTGCCTTGAAAAGCTTTAAAAAGGCCTTGAAATTGGTTTCGTCTGTTATGTGCGAACCCTGTCTCTTATTCTGGCCGTGAGACCTGGTAGGGACGGTCCCCAGTGTCGCTGGAATCTTTTCCATGCAGTAATCTGTAAAATCCTCCTCCTTCAAGCTAGGCCCTGTAGCTGCTCAGTCACCTTACCTATATACGATTTTAAATCAATATAGGAGAATTTATTAATAGTTTCTGCGTGTCCTAAACCACTGTAGTGGTGTTGAGGGGAGCGCTAACAAGTCGTGCTAGTTTTGGTTCTATCGCCTTTCAAGTATTTTTTTCCCCCTCTAGGATGATTCAGTCTTGAGACCTCAAGTGGCTGGCTACACCTTTTGCAGTTTTCCGATTTAGCACGTTTCCGCCTCCATGCAATATTGATTCATGTATAATGTCCGCCCAAGCTGTTATCAGAAAGGGCGAAGATAAACGTGACGGGAACATACGTTTTGTGTGACATATCTCCAGAAGTGATCGAAACATATTATTTAACCAGACGCTATTGTAGTGTTAAATGGAAAATGTCTTAAACACGAGACAATGAGTTTTGTTAAGGTTCTCTCTAGTTAGCGCGAGCTAAAACCAGTAGTGAGTATTTAGCTCCTCGTCCTGCCGCACAAATTCCCACCCGATGCTTTTTTCTGTGTCACATAGGACCAAGAATAATCGAGTGTTCATGGTTAAGATCTCCCTTCTACGTTGCTTTCTAAATAAATTTCCTGGGTGCGCAACTGTCGGTACTCAGTTCAATACGAGGGAGGGAGGGAGGTAATCCCGGGTGCAAATGTTTGATAATCCACGAGTAATCCACATTATTCCTTGATAATCATCGGGTAATCCTAGTAATCCGGTGGTATTCCATGGTAATCGTTAGTAATGGGTTGTATTTCCAAGTAGTCACCCATGGAAGAAATGCAGACTAAGTGATAATCCAAAGTATGTCGGGAAGTAATCCAGTAATCCGAAGTAATCCACCAGTCATTAAGTAATCCGAAGTAATCCATGTAGTAATTTAGTAATCCAAAGTAAACCATGTAGTAATTCAGTAATCTGAAGTATTGATAATGCAGATGCAAACCTGTTTCCATTGCCTTTTGACCATAAATGCAATATTGCCTCAGCGGGAAATGAACCTTCAACTTTTTGAGACTGAAGGCCAAAACCTTATTGCTAAGCCATACCGACACGACCAACGGACACAAAGATCGAAGATTCAATTCCCGCTCAGGTAGTCTGACATATAAGTGCAAAAAGGCAACGGAAATAGGTTTGTATTTTTATTTAGTTCTCAATTAATGAGCCGATTTGGCTTTCTGCCCTGATGATTCGTATTCTGGTTACTTTGTGATTTATTCTTTATTCAGACGTATTTCTTTCTAGTAATTCAGTATTCCAAGGTATTCCTTACAGAAATCTAGTACAGGCGAAGTAACACTTGTAGTAATTCAGTAAACCGAAGTATTTCTTTCTAGTAATTCAGTATTCCAAAGTGTCCCTGTAAGAAATCCACTATAATCAGAAGTGTTTCTTTCTATAATAGTATCTTATAGTAATTCAGTATTCCAAAGTATACCACATACTGGTAGCATGGTTGTCTCGGTAATTTCACTATTTTTAGTTACTTTGGGGGTGACCGGAGGCTAGGATCGAAATATCAAGGCTACTAACTGCTCGCAAAAACTCATCAATACTGCTTTGTTTTCGGTAGGTCGTCATTTTCGCTCCTACGTTATCTTAACCGGTAAATACAGCGATTTAAACGTATTAGTATGATAATGACAGTACTTTTTAAGCCTTAAATACCAGCGCTGCAACGTTAACACTGGTTCAGCTTACCTAGTAATTTCAGCACCGCCGCGTATACGGTTGCTGTTGTTAAAAGTCCGGCGGCGCAATGTGAAGAAAACTAGGTGGCCATTCCATTTTGAATTAATTAAATGAGACATGAAACCTG
This sequence comes from Lithobius niger, assembly GCA_023313725.1. Classification (NCBI taxonomy): domain Eukaryota; kingdom Metazoa; phylum Arthropoda; class Chilopoda; order Lithobiomorpha; family Lithobiidae; genus Lithobius; species Lithobius niger. The sequence goes on along the minus strand of JAHWFP010181445.1, from coordinate 12,903 downwards.
AAGCATCACGACGAGCCACAAGACCTTGTACGACAAATTGTAACGGAGGGAAAAGTAGGCTGCAGTCTTCTAAATTGAATCCGTCGACGAGTCATCCATATCTGCAGGACCTATCTCCCCTCCCCTCCCCCGCCACCCAACCTTTCCACGCCATCTTGTTGCCCACGGCTTGTCATTTGAACGGGAAATGAAACGCCCTTCACCTTAGCCCCCCTGCCGTAGAAAATGGACGCATTTCTCTCGATGAAATTTGCAACGAGCGGGAAAGTGGATGGCCCCAAAAGTTAGACACTTTCTTCGTTTTCACTTTGGCCTGAAAGCACCTTAAGGTCCGAGGACGCCTTAAAGTTGCAGCCAAATAGTTAGCACTGCACGTATCCTGTATCGGATACTGGAAATTGTATGTACTGTTATTATTTCATTAAACCATGCGCAATGGCTGTTTGCCGTGATGCCACCATGAGTCAGCCAATGACGAACGAGAACAACGGCTGTTTGGTCGTCTGATTGGACTAGCCCAGTCACGTGATATGCACGTCACAGTAAACAGCCATGGCGCGTGGTATAGTTCACAGTTATATTCAGGAAAATTCATATTTATGCGCTATATTTCACGTGACTGGGTTTCCCGTCGCATACGTATACGAACGTTAATAAAACCAAAACCCTATTTCCGGTTGAATGTGGTGCGTTGGTTAAAAGTAGTCGGGATCCAAGATGGTGGTTCAGTGCTTGAGCAGGATTCTGTATTGTATCTAGGCTGTTGTTTTATTGTTTTCTATTGTGAAGTGGGAAAAATATCCCTCGAAAATTAAAATATGTGTGTGAGATCTTTATGAAATTGTGGTATCTTTCGCTTTCAGGAGCGGAAACTGTAATATTTTTAAAATCCTGCGTGATCGTTACGATCGTTCAGGCTGGTAGCCGCCATGTTTTTACTAAGGTTCTCAGAGACTTAACGTTCTTAAACCAACCTGATTCGACGCCCATTTCAGGCTTCGGACAAGGGCTTTTTAAAAAATTAATTGAATTGTAATTATTACAGCCTGAGAATTTTTTATCGAGATAGCGTTGGTTATCAAGTGAGTTATGAGGATAAGAAAATTGTGTGTCGTGCCAGCCAGTAGCGTAACTAGAGGGAGGGGGAGGAGGTGGATTCGCTCTCCCTCCTCCCTCAGAGGCTTTTGAAGGTTGTTCGGCAAATTGGCCAAGTTACTTTTTTCATTTATATCTTTAACTTTTTTAGACACTAAAAAACAAAACAGTAATTAGAGTACCTTTATCCACATAATTCAATTCAAATTTAAGATAGAACTTGAACAATAGCATTCGGGTACAATTATTTACCACTATAAATAGATGGCTGCATTTTGAGGTTGAAGATGCAACTTTCATTTGCGCTAATTTACACTTGTACCGTGTCTCCCGTAAATCACTAAAATAACATGGTAACATAATGGAGAAATAAGACAGTTCATTAGTTGGTAGATCAATTCAGTTTGTTTAACTCGGTTCTTTTTGTTTTTACAACTGTTCAAAAAGTAAAGGATTGTGTAACAGACAAGTGATTTTTGCCGGCTGGAACGCCTCTTTGATTTAAAGATTAAGATTTTCCAATAAAATAAACAGTAAGACAGTGTTGTGTACGTATTTTTCTTAAAATTACCAACATTTCAAACAAATATCAGGAGTGTTTAAAAAATAAGCATTTAGTTTTGAAAAACTGAAAGATTTACATTACTAATTTTTTTTATACATATATTGCAGTCATCAAAACTGCTTTTACAAAAAACGTTTCCAGCGTGACTTTACACGGCCAGAAAATACCGAAAAATAGCAAAAATACGTCAGCTTCAGGGGACTCTGCCCCGGATCCCGCTGGGTAACGTCACAGCTCTTCCCCAGACCCCCTATATGTTTTTGGTGTCTCCCTCCCCATCATTCGGCCATATTGCTAGTGACTGTTGCCCCCTCAGTACAAAACCCTACTTACGTCAATGGTGCCACCAGGACGTGCACACCGAGGGGGGCTCTAGCCCCTGCCCTCATGGCAGTGTCCCTTTATTTCTGAAAAAAGTGCCCTTTTTCGGGGTGGAGTGGTGGTGTAAAACAGCCTAAAAAACGCAAAAAAGGACAATAACGGCTAAGAAAGGGGTGTAAAGAGGGGCAGAAATTGTTAGTCTCACAAAAGAGGGGGTTAAAAAAAGGTTAAAACACCAAAAAAAAAGGTCCCCAGAAAAAGGTTTGCCCTTGCACTGTCCATCCTGAGCATGGTCCATCCTGTTCCTAAAGGGTGCTACCTATGCTGCTGAGGTTTTGAGAGCGCTAACTAGTGCTGACCACTGCGGTCCGATACTTGGTCTCAAACACATCTCTGAAGGCAATAAACATACCAGGGAAATGGAACGGCTGCCCCTTCTTTCTCCCCTACCCCCCTAACATGGACGCCATTCTCTCGTTGATAAAATTTTCAACATGCACGAGAGCGGAAAGCACTCCAAGCCACGCCCACGTTCACACCACTGGGCCGGGAGTAATTTTTTTCCCCCACCGAACTAGTTTCTTTTTCTATTCGGTTTTTCCAGGAAGCAATGTTTCTTTGTATACGTATATAGGTACTGCCATCAGAAGTGGTCTTGCACGTCGGAACGTGATAACGAGTTCGATACAGACGAGAAGACAAGATACAACGGTGTTGCCCTTCGTTGGCAGATTGGCTTAAAGGGGATGTAGCGATAGCAGAGTACCATGTTGATATCCTAGATGGTTGCAAAAACAATGGCGGCCGTCGTAGATGTAGTGTGCCGTATTTCCTCGATTCAGCTCAGAGACTTGCTAAAGTGCAGCGGTCTCAGATTAACGCCTTGGTTAAGCTCATAAAAAAGTAAGAAGCGCTATATGAAGAAGCGCTATAAGAAGCGTTACGTGCCGAGGGCTTTTTATAATAAGCCCTATATGCGCTTAATCAAGGATATACACCAAGAGTATGGTTTACAATGCGATTTACATAGAAAGTGTCAGAAGACCAAAGTTAGAGACCTGGCCAAAACGACGTGAACGGCCAACACGGAATCCAACGTTGGGCAAAAGGGGCGATCTCCCAAGACTGAGCAACCACAAACACTTTGATTTTTTTTTGTCCTGATACGTCAGAAGGCTCTCTTTTTTGTGTCAAGATGGATAACGTTGGTTTATATTACAACAGTCCTCTCTCCACCACCCAAATTCGTTCTCCAAACCCATTGTTTACTTTCCTCTACCCCTCCCTCCCAAAATGTGAAAAATTATTTCCATTGAAGCTGAACAAGAAGTACGGGATTTGCTTCCATTCAGAAAATATCTCAAATTAAGCTTCTTAAAAAGCATGAAAGATCACTAACATTGTTATAAACCCTTTAAGTTTCGCACTAATTTTTTTTTTTGCCCCCACTAAGCATACACTAACGCTATTGCCTGCGCAGCGTATCTTGAGTCCTGCAGGTATTTTATGAGCGGCTACGTCTTCCTGGAGGGAGCGGCTTTAATCGACGGCCGCCATTCTTTTTGTAACCATCTAGGATATCAACAAGGTACTCTGCTATCGAAACCATACAATCGATTATCTGTGTTCGTTCTGGGGCGAACTCAAGATAGGCCGCAGACACTATAGGTATCGGTGATATGACGAGAACCGGTGTTTTCAGCACTGCAAGGCCGCAGACAGCGATGACAACATCATCATCAGCGATGACAATAATGACAACAACGTCTCAGAATGTATGGTGCTGTGTGTCATCTGTTGTGATCATTGCCTACCGACCTCATAACCATCTACGAAATAGTCGCGAGCCGAATGCTACCTACTGACTACAAAACCACCTGAGAAATAGCTACAGTTACAGTTCTTTTGTGGTAGTTAGTATAGTTTAACTACTTTTTAACTGTTTTTTTTTTTAATAAGATGGGTGTAAATACAAAATAGTTAAAAAGTAGTCTAATAAAAAAATCAGTTAAATAACCAAAACAGTAAGAGAGCAGAGTTTTAAGGAGGCCAGAACGCGACGTAATTATTACGGGATGTCCGAAATTGTGTAACATTTGTGGCAAAGGGATGGGGGTATTTCAAAAATAGGCCAAAAAACGTGACGTAATGTATGGATGGCCTCCAACGGCAGAAACAGTACATGCCTTTACGTTGGCTGCTGGCTAGTTCAACCTACTCCTGTTCCACTTGCACACTGAATGAAATAGGCATTGACCGAGGGTACACGGAGGTATCTTCATCGATTTAGTGCTAGCTTTAAGAATGTCCGTGTACCACCAAACGCCACTTTCAAGTCTCTTTATGTCAATCCACCTCGTTACGTCGACATAAGGAGTTGAAGGGCTTTAACAACCTACGTGTACCCACCTAAAACCCATTTTCTACGTCGCTCTGCTTTCCTTTGATTGGTTGGAACGAGTGCGCGTAAACGTAACAAAGCTAGGGCGGAACCTGTCACTTCGTTAAAACGAAGTCGAAAGCCCAGCTAGTTGAATGGGGACATGGAATAGAGAGGGGTTTGGTTAATGGGGGATTAGATAAACGGGATGCTACATCGACTTAGCAGAAACTACCGTATACCCGTTGTCATTTTAACTCATTCCAACTTAAGTTCAAGTCGACGTAAGGTAAAGCGACATAAGAAACCTCCATGTACCCTCGGTCATAGCTACACACGGAAGTCTTAATGCACGTCTCACACGCACTGTAGAGGGTGTGGCTCAAGGTCAAGGTCATCCACCGCTACTCTTCTGGCAATGTGCTGGCTAGTGAGAGCTGTATCAAAGACAGTTCAAGCGGTCTTCTCAATTTCAGTAATGAATGGTCCGATGCTACTTTCCCCAGAATTTGAAGTATTTCACTTCAGTATTTCTCACCTTTCTCAATAAATACTAAAAATACACTTTAATTACTAATTATTTTCTATAAAATTACTGGTGGGCCTAAGAAAATGAAAAAAAAAAAAAATAACAACCGTAATTCAACGACGTAGTAGTTCAACTATAAGTAATTTAACTGCCCCCCCCCAAAAAAAAAAAAATAGTTTAACTAGTAGTTGTAACTACATGTAGTTAACTACTGCCCATCATCTGCCTATTTGTGGGTTTAAGTTCACAAATCAGTAAAATATGGCAAGAGAATTCGGGGATATTTACTCCCATTCATATACGACACCATGAGTCAGACATAGGAAGCCATCCTGCACCCCGTAGCTGCAGCATTGTTACACCCTTACGACTCTCACCGTGATATTTCAACCCTGTGATGAATTTGCCATCAGGCGTTATCACAGCGGACCTTGGATTCAGGAGGTACAGATGTATGACAGGATTTAGATTAGAGGTTTGAATGACATCTCTGTAATGTGTGGTGCAGTGGCAACCCGGAACACTGCACTGTGACTGAGGTTGGCGCTAATGACCAAGTTGTCGACGCGCCATTAAGCCTCAATCCCCACCCCCCTTGGATTCAGGATGAATCAGAATCAGACTTGCCACTCCCCGAGGCCAATTGTCACAAGTCAACAATGTGTTGCTCAAAACCATCTTGATGTACAACGCTAAAAGGTCATGTTTTACTACGTCAACGGTTGTAAAAACCCGACTTTACACTACTGTGATTCCATTCTAGTGCCTTTCTCTCTGTCGTGAACCAATAGAGCAGTGACATTTGCCGCCATATTGGAACCAGTATGGGTTTTGGAGGGTATAACTACAAGGTGCACTACATAAAAATGGAGGGAAAAACAACGGAAGAGCGGATTTCTCAGATTTAAAACAACGTTGTTTTCTCCAGCAACAAAAATTGCGCGTTTTAGGTCTAAGAAATCACTCTTCACAGCATCGGCTTCAGTATGACGCCCTACTGTTTCTCTCTGCAGTGCCCCTTGCAGCCAACCCATTAAGGCTCCAGCATAGAGTTATATACAATAATACTACGTCGGGTCACTGCTCTATGGATGCGAGTCTAATTTTACTTTCGATCCTATAACTAGAATATTTACCCCGAATTGTCCTTGCCGCAGTAAAAGTAACATCATGTCCCCAAACTTTAATGCAAACTCATCCTCATCGCATTAGCCCGATTAGTCGGCGGAATTTATGGAAGGCTGGCGAGCATTATAACATCAACAACCTCAACCAATATACCATTGTCACTGAGTGAAGCTAACTGTCATCTGTATCATGTTACGTCGATCCACAACCAACGATCATAACCATCACGTCTGGCCATAAGGGGCCGTCCATATATTACGGTACACTCTGAGAGGTGGGTGGGTGGTTAATTTATTGTGACAATTGCGACACAGGAGTGGGGAAGGGGGGGGGGGGGAGGGGGCAAAACGTAACGTCACAATGTTGCATCACACTTTGGTGTTCACCTCACCTTGTTTCTTTGGGGTATTATTTAGGAAAACAATACTTTCGATGCAATTCCGTTTTTACTTAGACAAAAACTCTCAAGATTTAAACCAAACCCGTCGACTCAAGAAAAGCTGTAAAGTACGTTGAATGTTACGTTTGGGGAATGATTGCATAAATGCAACGTAATTATTAAGGGATGTCTGAAATTTTGTGACATTTGTGGCAAAGGGGTGGGGTTTTTTCAAAATTGGCCAAAAAGCGTGACGTAATATATGGATAGCCCCTAACGTCAGCAAACAGTACATGCCTGTATGTTGGCTTTCCTGCATGACTCAGTTGTGCAACATTAGTTTTTTTTCTTGGACGGTTTGGCTATATTCACTCAAAAGTATGTAAATGTCGCAAATGCTATGCTTACGCGGAGGATGCAAATAAACGGAAATCATTATTTAAAAAAAAATTATTCAGGTTAGTTAATCAGAAATTAATGTATAACTAATTAACGCATAAAACGACACTTGAAAGCACATGCGTTGCGTTTTTTCAATTAATGATTCAATTAATTAATGGAAAAATTCAACCAATACACCAACCGTACGTGTCTTTAGGTTTTTTTTTTCTTAATATGTCATTTTGGTTTCTTTTCGTCAGAGACGCAAAATATTTCTGGAATTTTCCGCGTTGAGGAATGAAGCGTGTTAAATATTGAGTGCGCGCAATTTTGCTTTCTAGGGTGCTTGTGCCTTTATGACCATTTGGCGTGACTAATATTTTTCGTGGGTTAAGAATAGCACGACGTAAATTTGTTTTGGTGTCAAAATACGCATTGAATCGCATAATTTATTGTAGCATGGTCTTCATTAAAAGTTCTCATAAGCATCTACACAACATAAATTGTCCACGAAATGTTTGGATGTTAATTATGTCCTTTGTGCGCGTCAAATCACTCTTAGGCTTGTTCGGCTACGGTTTTGTTTTACAGTTTCGTTTTACCGTTGGTAAATATCTTGTAAGCGATTTATTTAAGCAGTCAACTTGAAAGCTATCGAAAAACCATTTTGTTTTCAACTTGGTGTTTATTTCTAAGTGGTTAGGCTAGATCATATTTTTTTTTCTTTTAAGTTGTTTTTCTTGCTTTCTGTATCTCGTTCGCTAGTCTGTTTCTTTTTGCTCATCTAGATTGAGAGTGAAGAATGTGGCTGCGCGCTAAAAATAAAACTGAGAGCGGACCCTGGTAGTTTTGTAGGCTAACAGCTGGCATAGTATCATCATAGGTCAGTCTACAGCTCTTTAGCTTTTTTTTACCCATCGCTTTTTTTTCTATGACCAGCTCCAAATAATTACAATGGCAGTGGACGAAAAAAAATGCTGCTGTAGTGAGTTTAATGTGCGTCGTTTAATATTTTTTTGAGCTGATATACAGATAGCCGCCTTGTGGCCCGTATGCAACGTAGCTCGTCCGTTTCACAGATATAGTACGAGAAAACTTAGAAGCGTCACGGATCAGCCCGCTTGAAGACGGAGGTGTGCCCCAAAAATATTCTTCTGCGGTGGCATTCCTGTAAATCATGAAGTTATAATATAGATATTTGGCTAACGCTATGTTAAGGTTATCATGATGCGCTGGCCTTATAGCCAGGGCTCCCGCGTGTCATAATTCATAAAATTCTTTGATTTTAACGAAATGTCATAAATTTTTCATACATATTTGTTTTGTCATAAATATCATGCAATAATAGGAATTTCAAGAAAATGCTGGGAAAAAATTCACACTGTAAGTACGAACTTCCATCACAAGTGCCCTTTCCTGGAGAAAATGAACTGCAGATAAACTGCAAAAAAAAAAAAGTGCAGTGAAAACGCAGTAAACTGCCCACCTCCCCCAAAAAACGGAAGTTTATATTTTGCAGTTTAAATGCAGTTAATTTCCAATTTTTTTCACCCGGTGTTTTTTTTTTATGTACGGGTTATCCATAAAGTTTTTCCCTTATTAAAAAAAAAAACACATTAAAAAAACCATTACATGTAGAAATACTCGGTTTACGTCATGTTGCACGAAAACGAATAACGATTTTCCTGTTTAACAGGTGCATGCTGGGTAATAACGTAGGCGGCGCTGCAACTACGAAAACTCAAAAAGGCGTTTATAGCAGGAAAAGGATGTGTTCTGTGGTTGCATGAAACCAAATTTTCAATAGGTGTTCAGCGATCATTGTAATAAATAAGAGTAAATAACCTATTTGCCTTTAAGTTATTATTCATTAGTCTTAAACAACTTGAGTGAATTAGCACACGGCAGTTAGGACACGACACCTCTATAATCTTGGGTTTGGTACGAATCCAGTTTTCGAACGCAGGCTGGTCGGTCTGGAACGAACGTGGGAAAACAAAAGGTGCACTTGTGCGCCTTGCGTGCATCGTTCCGTGTCTCTCTCTCTCTGTCTGATTGTCTGTCTGTTCAAATTGATTCAATGCACATTGTTCACAGCTAGCATTAATTGTTTTCACGCTACTCCCCGGTTGAAAGCGTAATAACAGGCTAAGGAGGGTGAATATACTGGCCAACAGCTTTTCCTTGCCAAACTTTCTCTCGTGTGCAAACACAAGGCCAAGGTTATGCTGATTGTTTTTGTGGGAACTAATGAATATCCGCGTTAATCCACACAACAGGACTCATCTCGTAGAAGGGAATTGGAGAGAATATTGCAGTTTGCTTATTGACATTGTGGAGGGCATGTACTGGAAATTGCGGAGATACGCGCACCTTGCTAATATTAATATTTAAACGTGCTTGCTGCAACGTGAACCCTTATCGTGCGTGGCATTTAACAGAGATTATAAATTTAAGAGAAATGCCCTGCCTTAAAACTGCTTGTCTTACGTTTGCAGATATATATATTTAATTAACCTTGGTGTGCAATTGATGACCTGCAACGTTATTTACGGATGCTAAGAGCACAAATTGCTGGTTACTGTGTCGCTATGAACAAACAGGGGCGTAGCTACGTTAGGCGGGGCCGGAGGCAAATTAGCCCTTCCTTAAAGGTGCCTTTTCAGCTCCCTAGATGCAGCGCCGTAGCATCTTCGAGCAATATAAAGAAAATAGCGGTAAATAAAAAATGGAACAACACTATTCGCAGCAGCGCCGCGATTTTCGTAACTAAAACGCAATCACGTGACCCAGGTCAGCCTATTGGATGACGGGAGAATCCTGACCATGGATCCTGTGTTTAGAATATGTGAAACGCTATCGAAATGGTGAACAGGCGCCTTTAATATACAAGATGTCGCATAAAAAACGCATCTGCTGAAAAAGTTCTACGTCCAATACTTTTTTCTTATATTATTTATTTTTGTTATAGCGAAAATATGGACCCCTTTTTCGTACTCCAATCAGGTAGTCTGTATTTTCATTTTTCTGAATGAAAACCTTGGGAAAAAAAAGTTTGGAAAAGTTCGTGCATTATTTAGGGCCACCATATTATTTTAATGTTAGGGGGATGTTCGGACGGGGAGGCTCGAAAGTAATTTTTAAAATGTAGTTGATATCAAATTAAATAACTAAGTGTATACTACAGAGGAACCTTTTTACCACCCTGAGGCTGGTAAAAGTACTGAACCAACGCCTCTTCGACATGCCATATACATTTTGTAACGCATTTATGAGTAAAAGAACGATAGGAATTGCTGAACTGTAGAAAGGGTTGCCAAACCACAGAGGTGAATCTACGGGGGGTTCCCCTTTTAGAGGCCCTGTAACGCGCCATTTACGTGCTAGTAAGTTTTGCTCGGTGCTTTACACCCTTGCAACCATAGTACGACTCTTAAACACTAAATTTGCAAGAAACAAATTAAGAACGCAAGACGTTATCTGTTGCTAAGGTCGTTTTAAAGATGTAATTGGAGTGGAAGCCGGTCGTCGACGACTTGTTATTCCCAAGTTGAAATTGTTGCTTTTCGTGGCTTGGAGTGGTTCGTCTGTTATCGTGGGAGAGCGTTCTTGAAAAGCTTATGTTGATTCTCACTCGTCAAGGCCTCATCATAAGAGAGAGATGTTTTTGCTTCGCAGCTGCCTTCCGTAATTCTTCGACGGTTTGTGACGTCATAGGCGTGCGCCGTTTTTGGGCGATTCAAGTTTGCGCTGATCTGGTGATTGGTTATTCCCTTGGTTTTCCGATTGCTCCGCCACCCCCCCCCCCCCCCCCACACACACACTTCCTACCGGTGGTGTCTGAAACAAAAGCAAAAAAGGTGATGTATAACTAAATTTTAATAATAACAAAGAAATTATTCAAAGCAGACTCTTTCGGGGAGGGGGGAGAGGGGCTACCATCCATCGGGTAAAAGGACATGCACTATTTTTTCAACCCTGGAATCAGTGTATTGCCGTCCTCAAAAAAACCCTTGTTCTAACGGTTTTTCATAATTTTATCAACCTAAAGGGCAAAAAATGCAAGGGGGGAGTTCAGGCGCGTGCAAGTGTTGCAAAGGCATTCATTTTCCTATTTTTTTCCTTCGTGAGAAACGGTTTTGTAACCTCCACTCAATGTTGCAAAAGCTATTTCACGCAGGACGCTCGAATCTAGTGAGAAGGCATGACCTTTTTAACTTTTGTACGATTGATTTTTAAGCATTGACGAACCAGCCGTCGGTGTTAGACTGGACCTATGAGAGAATCTATGCCCCAACTGGGACTCGAACCCAGGACATCGCATTTTCGCCAGGCTCTGTACCAACTGTGCTACCGGGCTCTGACGGCATTCTCCAGCCGGCCTTAGAAGCAACCTTTCTCAGCGGTCACCGTTTAAAGGTCATAGATATATGCGCACCAAGGAGGGAAAGCATAGCTTCGCCCTTGCTGCTTTGCCTCTACACTAGATATGATGCAAGTTGTAAATAAACAATAAATCACACGGTGAAGCGTTAATGAAGGAGATGTATTAAAAGCAGGCCTTGTGAGATTACAAGCTACACTAATCTGAAAGGCAAGGAACAAGTTACTTTTACAAGTGACAATAATGTCGATTTCACTGCGGAGTTCGTATTAGGGGCCATTTGTTGGGCTGTATAGCTGCAAGGGGCACTGGATATACGCAAAGGTAAAAATATTAGTACAGTTGTTGCAAATCTTGTGTAGCCTACTTGCATGTTTGCTGGGGCCGATGGCCAATCTTGAGTCTTACCTGTTTAAACTTTCATAGGTGGGCATATCTATATCTTGTATGTTCATTTCCGTTTACTGCCTCTGGAAACTTCTAGAAATTTCCATGACTTCGTTACTTCACGGTTGTTAGGGGTGACCAAACCGCTTTAAAAGAAACGGACCAAGCATGGAAAAGCAGTTAGCCTTCGGGCCAGCCACCCGGCCGGTTCTTCGACCCCTGGTAGGTTTCCCTGGTTAGGGATAATCTTTACTAATAGGCTTTTAGTAGGCACGAACCTGGTTAGGACCTGTAAGCGTAGATAATTTTCCCTATAGGCCTCAAAGTAAACCTAAAGTTCAGACCCTAAGTCCCTAACTCAATCCTGTTTTTACAGCTCTCCCTCTTTGCTGTTTTCGTCATAGTTTGGCAAGCCACTGCTTGAGAGCGCATTTCTTAGGCCTAAAAATGTTGTTTTGTCGTATCCATTACGAGAAACATATATTAAGGTTATCAGTCGGAAAAAAAAAAGATTCCTCCTCCTGAAATTTGTAGCAGCTCTCAACAAATCCCCCCAAAATTGACCTTTTTCAGACCCCAAAAAACCGTTCTCACAGCATTGGTTTGACAAACTACGCTAATCATTTTACCACCGCGTATATACAGTGCCCCTTGTCTACGACTTGTCTACGATTGTCTCGAGATGCGAACTCCGCAGTGAATAACGCATAATTAACACTGCCTTATACATGTTTGTGACATTCAGGTCACTGATGAGAAGATTGAACATCATCCAGCCTCAGCTGGAACCTGTAGGCAGGGTCCGCCCCGGTAGTGCTGATGGTAGAATAGATCACCGGGGTAGTGAGCAGGATGTCTTGGGATCGTGGCCCAGACGTGGCCGCTGTATTGTCATTTTTTCTCATGATCATTAGTTTTTACAAGTCCAGTCTTTAATTAATGCTTCTGTGTGCATCGTTAACTCGCCCTGCACATCGTGATTTATTATTATTGATTTAAGCATACTTCATTTTCGAAAAGTACGTAACCAGTTTGGCCTCGTCAAATAATTTATAACAAACGTGAGGGGAAGGGCAGAAGTGAATCACACGCGCTAACGACACGACGTGTGCGTGAGTTTTCAGCACGATCGACTATAGTTTGCTCAACCCTTTTGAACTTTTCTACCGTGCAATTTCGCGGGGTACCGGGGAGGGAAGGTGGGGGGGGGGGGGGCTGTTGGCGTTGGGGAGCGCACGTCATTCTGATCGAAGACCGCTTCCGCTTGTTGTAGAATTATCGCGCAACAAATTTTCTCTCAAATGTCGAATTTGCCATCGATTTGCGGTGTGAACTTTAAAGGGGGGCGTATCAT
>JAHWFP010181442.1:100949-121607 GCA_023313725.1 Lithobius niger | reverse complement strand
CGGTTCACCATTTCGATAGCGTTGCCCATATTCTAAACGCAGCATCCACGTTCCAGATTCTCCGCCATCCAATAGGCTGTTGTGGGTCACGTGATCTCGTTTTAGTTACGAAAATTCGCGGCGCTGCAGCGAAGTGTTGTTTCTTTTTTTTTATTATTATTTACCGCTATTTTCTTTATATTGTTCGAAGATTCTACGGCGCTGAATCTAGGAATTTGAAAAGGTGCCTTTCAGGTCACTGCACGTGTTTCTTCATTTGTTACAGCCCTCGGAAATGTCGTATATTGCATTGTCAGTTTGGGTGCGATCAAATTTAAAAGCTCAGCCGGGGCCGAGTGAAACGGTTAACGACGGGAAGAAATGTGCGCTTGACCATCCGTTGCCATCAATGGTCGGCACGGAACGGAACGGAAAGGAACGGGACGGAGTAATGGGCGGCAAGCTTTATTAAGAGATTACGTGATTCGAACGCAGTTCGTGCAGGGCTCGGCACGGATTTAATGCATGGATTCGATGTCGTCCATTTCCAATAATCAACCGATCATCAATGCCCATTAATCGATTATCAGTCGGTGGTGACGCTGGTTCACGAAAAGAAGAAATTGGCCACGTCTTGCTTGTCTCGCACGCGAGCCCAGCCAACTGTTCAGCTCAACGTGATTATTCACGAGGATAAGGGGAGGGAGGGGGATATCGGGCAGAGAGGTAATGTGCTCGATCGTCTGGAGACCAGAAAAATGATGGAAATTATTTAAGAGCTAATGGGATGAGCATTCACGCCCTTCCACACAAAAGAAAACCAAGACAAAAAAGGCAAGAGCTAAATGCAGACAATAGAGGGGGGAATATTATTCATTAGAAAAAGGGGGAGGAAGAGGGGGGGGATGAGAGAAAAGAATGGGCGGGAGAGCGAGCGGACGAGACATTTTGCAGTTTTATTGTTATTGACTATGATTCTGTGAAGCAGAAAAATGATTACTGATATTTGCGCATAAATACTACTTTAATTTATATATCAAAACTGCCAGTGTAATCCATCGCTACCATTGAAACAAGACAGTAGCTAAACTAGAGAGGGCTATGGCGGTGTAGTAGTTCATAACTACAGGCTTACACAATTACTTTTAGAGTATTCTGGACTATTGAGGATTTCAGTGGCGCTGGGAAAGTGGGTGGCACGCCTCCATCACCTCAGCCCCTCGAAACGAATATTCATGTTTGTGACCCCTAGGTCACCACTGAGAAAGACTGAACAGCTACTTAGCTTGGTTGGAGCCTGTAGCCAGAACCCGCCCCGGTAGCACAGTGGTTAGAGCGCCCAGCTAGTAAACGGGAAGTCCTGTGTTCGAGTCCCAGTCGGAGCAGTTGTCTTTTCTTTCTTTCTCAGATTAGTGTATTGTGTATCCTCACAAGGCCAGTCTGTAATACAGACTGCTTGCTTCGTTTACCCTTTACCTTGTGATTTCTTTTTTATATGAATAGTCATATGCGTTTTTACAAACTTGTTATATGTAAATAAATAAAACTAGGTTATTTCACGATTTCTGATCTGAAAGCATTTTAGATCGTAGTTTTTCTGCTAGGGATTGACTAAAAGCTTCACAAATCAAGGAAATCAAAGTTTCATCCCTATAAATCGTAGTTTTTCTGATAGAAATTGACTAAAAGCTTCACAAATCAAGGAAATCCAAGTTTCATCCCTATAAATCGCAGTTTTTCTGCTAGAAATTGACTAAAAGCTTCACAAATCAAGGAAATCAAAGTTTCATCCCTATAAATCGTAGTTTTTCTGCTAGAAATTGACTAAAAGCTTCACAAATCAAGGAAGTCAAAGTTTCATCCCTATAAATCGTAGTTTTTCTGCACCAAAATTAACTAAACGCTTCATACAAAAAGCAAACTAAATAAACTAATGATAAACTAAATACCTCAGCAATGAGAATAACCCAGATCACGTATACGTGAATGATCGCATAAATGCCGAATTTTTCGCGACGGAAGTTACAGCTAAACACCCTCCTTGGCCAAAAGTAAGGTTCGATTTATAACTTGGTTACGGCCCAACCCATTTTTGTTTATCGAATTAATTTTTACAGCCCTAGCCGTTTAATAGATTTACGGTAATTAGATCGGCTACAATACATTTGAAGAGAAAATGGTTGTAGTCGTAGCATCCGATACGAAAAGACCACCGGCGAGGGAGGTTAATGCTATTTTAGTGAACTGCAATTATCGTGATGCTGAAAGAAAAAAAAAAGAAAAGTGTTACCCCGCCCTATCCTCCCCGATGCTTGTGGGTATGGGACAATTGTCTTAAATTGCTACAAGTTAGTCAATCAATCAAATGGTGGCGTTGGAATTGACGAGCTTAAACGAAATGCGTGGGATTAAATAGAATGAACTTTAAAAGGTCTCATTCCACGGATTGAAACGGATTTAATTCCATTTAGAGAGAAGAGAATGACGCCATTCAACGCCCGAAAGCAAAGTTAAATGGCGCAATTTCAATCCAAGCAAGAGAACGCTACTATCATCACTGCCTCCATGCCACGCCGCACGAACGCTTTTAAAGGCAAAGTTGGGATAAACTGCGACCACACGAAAATGATTTTTTTCAGTAAGAGATACATTTTATTTTAAAGTGGTTTACATGTCCGTTCATGTTTATTTTCGTTACAGTTTTAGGAAATCATTGACAGAAGACGAACCTCACACCACAGTTCGCAATTTGTTAATTCACGCATTATCAAATTTTAACAGCTGTTTTGATGCTTCTAATCAACGTGTAATTTCAAGGGTTCACTGCAGACTTGTTAAATTCAAACTTCTTTACTTCCTCCTTAGACATAACGCAATTTACAAAATAAATAAACATTTAACAATCCGCACATGAATCGAGAAATTGTCCAACAAGACAGTTCGTGCATAGAGTTCTGTCCTTGTTGCGTTCTTGTTGGGAAAGACCTCCCTTCGCGCCAAACCATCTTCAATATAAGGGCTAGTTCTCGCTACAAAATTATGGAAACAGTTTCTGTAAAAGGAACGCACGTGTCTCGCACGTGGAATAATAACCAAAAACCCGGCATTCGAAAGTTGGCCAATGTTTCTTTTCATCGTTCGAGTAGAACACCATAATTAGCTCTAATTATAGTCATTAGGTAATTACGGTCAAGTCAGCAAGCAAGAGATGGCAACTTTACAAACGTGGCGGACTTCAATTAGGTTCATTCGAAAGGTGGGAATGTCCTCTTTACATCAAGGGTAATTTAAAGGGTATATCACTGGTAGGGACCGGGCGCGGACTACGCCCATTTTACTAGGGGCTTGTATCACCATTAGTTCGTATTCGCCATTTGATAATTCCCTCATTATCAACTTTCAACAGCTGTTGTGATGCTTCTAATTAACGTGACGGGCTCCAATTAGGTTCATTCGAAAGGTGGGAATGTCTTCTTCACATCAAGGGTAATTTAAAGGATGCATCACTGTTAGGGACCGAGTTAAGCCGTTTTACTACGGGCTTGTATCACAAGGTCATCCGGAGCAGATGGTCGCGTTTGGGTTAGTGTCCTACATATAAAAAAAAAACCCTTTCTTTAAAAAAATAGGAATAAAAACATAATGTGGAAGACAGGGTTTCCAAAATCAATCAGAGCATGATTAAGAAGAAATTAATAAGAAAAGGGGGAAAATGTACGACTCGTACATTTTCCCCCTTTTCTTATTAATTTCTTCTTAATCATGCTCTGCTTGATTTTGGCTACATTGGCTACATTGTTTTGGCTACATTGTTTTGGCTACATTGTTTTCTAGTACTCGTACAGTACGAGTACTAGAAAACAATGTAGCCAAAGAAGAAACTTTTGTCAGTCTTAACTCATGATGCTAAACAGCATTCCTAAGCTAATAGGGTTTTGATCTAATAACCACTTAAACAAATGTTTCTTGAAAGATTTAATCCCAGTAATAAGTTTAATTTCGATAGGCAACGAATTTTAAAAAATGTACTACCCAGAAAGTAACTGCATTTGTGGAGTCGTTCCCTTGCAACTTTTGGTTGTACGACATAAAAACGTACAGATGGCGGGTGAAATTGCGATAAGACTACACAAAAGACTAAATAAAAAATACAATAGCACAAAAGTGAAAATCGTATACACTACAAACAGCTTAAGATCGGCAAACATTTATTACGAACTTATATTTTAGTCGGATGACGTGATCGGGAATCGAACCAATGAAGTCCGTATCACAACTCTGATGCTCCCCTCCCGTCTGATTATGAACCACCTTTTAAGGTTTATCGAATCTATTTTCGCTGTTGAGCTATTATGTTACTTTTACTCCGATACAACTTAAGCGATTTGTGTGTATGTCTATTAAAAAAAACTTTATAAAACATATACCATGGCTCCCTATTATATACACTTTTTTAATTTACCCCATTATTCCAAAAACTTATGGCTAAGTCCCACAGCACGTCAAACGGTCGGGGCTAAAAAAACTGGCCGTGAAAAGCCGCGAACGGCCCCCGGATGTTGGCTTCTCCCGCGTATACTCGAAACCGTCGTTATCTCGCGACATTTTTGTTGTATTTTTTTTTTTGGGAGGGGGGTTTGAAGGAACTGGGAGAAACAGAGTGTCGTACAATTATTATATTTAGTTCTGGTGCTTGTGCCTGGCTTTGCGACGATGAGGTCGCCCCACCCCCAACTCCCCAGCAGAAAACAAAAATGAAGTGCAATGGGAGTCTACATAAAGCAGGGGCTTTACCAGTGGGCCCCCTGTTTATGCACATTACTGTAGCTTTTATTACACCTTCAAATAGAAATAAAAAACACAAACAGTTATTACACCTTCAAATAGAAATAAAAAACACAAACAGTTATTGTCCTCTTTGATTTTTTTAATACCAGCACAATGTTCAGCAACTAGCGAAATGAAGGGGGATAACTCGATACCCTGCTTACAACACTCGAAAAACGGATTCTTGAACGGAGGTGAAGGCGAAGCTTTAAAGCTAGTGCAAATAGTTATTACTGGAGGTTCTCTCTCGACATTTCAGCTGGTACAAGAATACTTCCCAGGGATAAAGTGTGGTCTCCGGTTCAAATCCCAGTATCGCCAAATTGTTTTCCTTGTCGCTTTTAATTTAATGTGATTATTAAGGGATGCTTATTCAGCAATGGTTAACATTTCTGCGGCGTATATTCTTATCCAGAATACGCTCACCTGCCATCGCATTAAGACTCAACAACAATGGGGCGTCATTTCGCTACATGCGAATCGAACACGCACACAACATGGCGGCTTTAGTTAATCGGCAATATAGCCAGATCCAGCAATACGAAAATTGACGTAAAACTGTTTACAGTTTAGCATCTCCAAAACCTAAACCTTACGTAAGTTGTATTTATGCGTGACGTAGTAGTAATGATGTGGGCTGTTAAAAGCTATTTCGATAAAAAGAAAAGGGGTGGGTAGTAACAAAGTTATAATTCGAATTTTAATTCTTCTCCAGGGAGGCTGTTTAGGTCTAACTCTATCGCTGAAATTTAACGTTTATGCGATCATTCACGTACGTGATCTGGGTTCGGTCTAGCATTAACGCAATGCCTAAATTTATTCTTATTTGTTTAGGGATTTAGTTTATTAGTTTACCAGCTTATTTAGTTGGCTTTACGTGTGAAGCTTTCGGTTAATTTTGATGCAAACAAACCACCATTTAAGGGGATGAAACTTTCGATTTCCTTGAATGTATTTAGTTTGTAGTCAATTTCTAGCAGAACAATTAAGAGCTAAAATGCATTAAGGTCAGAAATCGTGAAATTACCTAGTACTTACAACCCATAGCATGGGCCGTAGCTTTGCAAGGGCTGTTAATAGGCGATTTACTACATTTTGTGCACTGAAGCTCTATCTAGAAATCGAAACCGAACTCTGTACAAATCCAATGTCGTAGCTTTTGCTTTTACCGCTAGTGGCGCTGGTCGCGAATTAGCATGGCGGCACATGACGAATTCTGCGTTTCCCTGTTGATTCCGACCTAATAAACGATTTGAAAGAACGCTCCCGGACAAACAGGCAATCTTAGTTTCAAAGTCAGTATATAGTTCGATAAGCAATGAACGGTAGTTTCAAAATGCTTCACATTTACATTGGAATCTTATTAAAGCAATTCCAGTCACATTGCTCTTTTAGTACAAAATTTACAATAAACTTAAAACGGCCCATCCCCTTTTAGTCCAGAAAATATTTGCTTAATACGCAGGGCGCCTTATTTTTCCACCAATGGGTTTGCATGGGCAACAGCAAAACCGTCAAAAACGAATACCAGAACCGTCCATCTTGATAAAACGTCTCGCAACTAAAATGGATTCACAAGAAAAACGAAGTTGCCACTTTCAATGGTGGCTCAAGTGAGCCTTAATCACATTTCAAGCGAATAAATATTTAATGGCACGTGAGAGTGGCCAACGCCCATGCAATTGGAGAGCAGAGTCCGAGATGAGCACGAAAACCCCATAAATAATGACAGAGTTCTGTCGTCAGTTTGCAACGATAAATTACGCCTATATTTATTAACACGCAACTGCGTCTGAACAATTTTTGAATGCACGCAAATTATTAACAAGACACGTCGGGATAATTTGCAATTCGATTAAGCATGCAAAGAATTGAATTCAACACTAGATTGCAACGAGACGACATCCGGTCGAAAAACTTGACAATTACAAATACTGTCGTTTATAGTGTCTGAGGCCTATCTTGAGTTCTCCGCAGAACGAACACAGATATTCGATTGTACGTTTTCAGTAGCAGAGTGCCTTGTTGATATCCAAGATGGTTACAAAAACAATGGCGGCCATCGATTAAAGCCACCCCATCCAGGAAGAACGAACACAGATATTCGATTGTACGTTTTCAGTAGCAGAGCGCCTTGTTGATATCCAAGATGGTTACAAAAACAATGGCGGCCATCGATTAAAGCCACCCCATCCAGGAAGACTTAGCCGCTCACAAAATACTTGCAGGTGCTACCGAATTTCAGCATGTAGCGCCATCTACCGTTCTATTTAGTTTTACGAAGCACTTGATGTCAACAAGTGAAGAAATGCGCAAAGAAATTTCTTTGTACACAACAAACAATAGCACCCATGGTTGGAAATAATCATTTTGATTATAATCGGATTATTTTGATTATAATCAAGATTACTTTGATTATAAATCAGATTTTAATAAAAAACATGCAAGATTACAACACTCAGTACGACATAGTTAAAGTTGCTAGAGTTTGCTCTATTTTTTTGCTTGCCAAAATACCAATACCTATAGATTTCTAAGCATTCAAAGTTTAAAACGCGATTACTATGTGTAAATATCAATGTTAACATGCACACCGCAGTAACTATCATTACAGTAATAATACTTAGTAAAGTCGGTGTATGTGTTGTGGCACAATGGCACATTCCTCACACATGAGCTGATTAAATGAACACTATAGTCACATCAGCTGCAGTTCTTTGTTGCGCCTAGAAGTCCATGAGTTGTAAAGTCCTTTAGTTTTTTCCTGGATTTAAGAGTTCGAATGTTGCCATTAATTTCCTATTTTGGTTCTTCCTAATCGGTTGCGTATTTTTGTATGGATCAGACCAAAAAACTTAGAAGACACATGTTCCTGACTGTGGAAGATTCATCAGCAGAATATTTATTTTGGGTTGTTTAAGTTTTTTATACTTATATATCAACAGTTTTGTGTCAACCTGATCCTTGATTATAATCAGGTAAATTTCAATTTTAATCAAGTGAATATAATCGTAACAACCCTGCTAGCCACGTGCGTCCTTAATTATTGAGTGTAAAGTTGGTGCGTCCACGTGCACCAGGGAGCTAGCGGTCAAGGTTACCGTCACTGTCACTCGATGGCGCCCATCAACTGGTTCAAAATTTGCGTTGCAAAACGGTCGATATATAGGAAAAAAAAAAGCGCCAGTAATATCGTTAGGCTTAACTTTACCGCTTGCTTCCTGGTGCACGAGGGCACACCAACTTTACACTCAATAATTGACGAAGCACGTGGCTGTTTGGTGTGCAAAAAGAAATTGATTTGTGTGTTCCTTACGTGTTGAAAGTAAGGATTACACAAAACTAGAGCGGCAAATGGCTATAGATGCTGCAAGGTTGTCATTTGGTGCCAATACCCCTTTAAAGTATGCATAGAGTTGAATTCAAGACTAAATTGCACCGACACGACATCGCGTCGGAATCTTGTCAACTACAAATACTGTCGTCTAAATCAAATAAAGCAGCAGCTACCGTCACCCAATTTTTCCATAATTACCGTTTCAGTATGCCATTCGAATCATTCCTATCATCAGTCCTGTCATGGGTAGATAGGTACTGTGTAAAAGAGAAATCCAACCTGCGCTTCTAAACGTCGAGTTGTTTGCGAGTGTAATCCAGTGTTGCTCTTTAACAAGCAACTGCTAATCCATCAAAGTACGCAGCATAATTGGGGAAAAAAAAAACCCGAAATATAGCCTGTTTACCTCGTCCAATTCACGGGCTCTGTCACATCTTTGGAATGTATCGGCGGTGCATCTGTATCTGGATACCCCAAATACTATGCGCGCCTAATTATAACTGTTCGGCAAATAAAAGAAGGTTTTTTCTTTTATAGTGAAATGGCAGCAGTTGTACGTGCTCGGTGGTTCTTCGGCAGATTTGATACATCGCCATTACCTTGTAACAAACGATACGCGAAGTAGGCAAATAATAATACACCTGTGTCTTTTTTGTTGTTGTTGTAATAAACTTACACTGAAGGAGATATGCTCTGACATTAAACAGCATTGAGCCCCCAAGCTCACAACGCAGACGGTACTGGAAAAAAACATTCTGCGTACTGGCACTTGCAATAAACATTTTGGACACAAGTTGTGTGCTACGAGCACAATTCATAAAGGAGGATGAAGTGGTACACAGCGATGTGCTCAGTAGCATAGCGTCTTCCAAACTGAGTGTGTATATGCCATAAATCACCTATTAACTGCCATGGTAAAGCTAAGGACCACCTCCCTCCCCCTAAAATGTTTTTAAGGTCAGAAATTGCGAAATTACCTAGTTACAGCACCTCTTCCCCTACGGGGGCCAGTAACTAGGATATTTCACGATTTCTGGCCTTAAAGCATTTTAGATCGTAATTTTTCTGCTAGAAATTAACTAAACGCTTCATGCATTCAAGGAAATCAATGCTGTACCCCCTTAAATCGTGGGATATTTAAAGGGGTGTAAAACACCCTTAAATAACCCAGTTACGACTCTCCCCCCCCCCCCTAAAATACTTTTATTTCAGAAATCGTGAAATTACCTACTTACATCTCCCAGGTAGCATGTAAAACTAGGTTATTTCCGATTTCTGACACCAGAAAGTATTTTAGATCGTAATTTTTTTGCTAGAAATTGACTAAAAAGCTTCAAACCAAACCCCATAAATCTTGGCTTTTCTGCACCCAAACTTTAAAAGTTTCATACATAAAGCAAACTAAATAAACTGGTGAACTAATAAGCAAAATCCTGAACAAATGAGAATAAAGGCCAGTGCATTAATGCTAGGCCGAACCCAGATCACGTAAGGGAGTGATCGCATAAACGTCGAATTTTCCGCTATGGAGTTACCACCCTGCCGTAAGATTCGAATTATAACTTTGTTACGGCCCAGCCCCTTTTTTTTTATCGAATTAATTTTAACAGCCCATGAGCGTTTAATAGGTGATTTACGGTACAACCACAGGTCTTCCTTGAAACCACGTAATGGAGCGTCCTCTGCTCCACTTCTGGATTTTTTTCCTGTAGTTCTTCAGCTTCGTCCCACTGAACTTAAATGGCGTGTTCGACTTCAAATCCCTTCTAAGCCGAGTCAAAGAACGGCAAGTGACCTCTTGTTGCAAGTTGCGTGTGGAACGCGTGTCGGGGATATTTATGGCACCCCAAAAAAACTGCCCCTGCTTGCCCCCTGGTCAAAACGCCAACGACCAAGCCAAACTCTTCGTTCGCTTTCCCCGTTTCGCCACGAATTCGCCTGCAGGGATCCCGCCGGCTAGAAAAGACGAAGGCTGTATTGCCAATGTACCTTAAGGGCAAATTCGCTTAAGAGATAGTTGTTTTTGTTTTTACTTTTTATTAAGCTTTCATAATGACAATGAAAAATAAAAGTTATTAAATTAGTTCAACGGAAAGAGAAAGAAAAACTATTACTTTGGTTTTTCATGGAGAGTGATGGCCGGCCTTGTGTGCACCTGTCATTCAAGTCTTTCTTGCTAGAAGGAAATGAATGACACGAAACTTAAAACCGCGATAGCGCTTATCTACGATACGTCTTAACGGATACACCTTAAAAGTAAAGGCCGTACACACGAGGGAGCAACATACCTGCCACCTCAACCCTCCCAACCTACCTTCCTTTCCCCTCCCCCCGGGAATTCTGGGAGGTGGGCTGGGGGCTTTGAAGGCCCGACGAAGTTGATGTTACAAAAAAACTGACGACCCTATATTTTTTTAAGTCCAACTTTTCTAGTTAGCACCCCTCAGATCCAGGAGGACAAATCTTCAGTTTCATTAGATTTGATTTCTGTCTTCTCCTGGTTCTGAAGGGTGCTAACTAGAAAAGTTGGACTTACAGCCAACCGGGACGAATGTACCGTTAAGTTGACAACGCCTTTCAAAACAGTCCCGGAAATATAGTTAAGCCAGTGTTTTGATACAAGATTGTACACGATATTTTTAAAGATACATTCCTCCCGCGGCTGGCTTTCCTGTATGGCTCAGTTTTGCAACATTCCTTCAGATGCGTGTAAGTGTTGCAAAGGAATTCATTTTCCTATTTTCCCCCTCATGAGAAACGGTTTTCCATGAGCTGCTACTTACGAAATTAAAACGGCAGGTTAAAATTACGCCTATAAGTTGATAATTATGCCTTAAATCTAAAACTAGGCTCGAAAACCTAACATATTAAACCGGCAATTGTGACGGTTACTATAACTTTACTACTTTTAGATTATGTAATAAAGATCGCTGTTGTAACTTGTAATGCGTGCTAGAGGTGTGCGCCTGAACATTTTCGAAAGTGGCGGTGGCAGGTGTTCGTAGCAGCCGGTGGCAGGTGTTCGTTAGCAGCCGCTTGTATTTATCGCTTAGAATCCTTTAGAAAAAGTAAAATTAACCTACAGTCTTCTTCGGCCTCCTTTCGCTTCGCTTCAGTCTATCTTATTCAACTCACCGAGTTTTCGCGCCATTCCTCGAGGCTCCGCGAGCTTTGGCTGAGAGGTCGCTTTGCTCCTTTACCCTGTCTCTTCCGAATGTACAGGTTGCGGCAACTTTTATCAAATTTGGTTTGCACTTTGGGCACCGTAATGTTGCTCATCTTCGACAGGAAATTGAGGAAAGAGACTAGATCGAGGCAGCGTGCTGAGAATCCAATTACTTGCAATGTTAAGATGGCCGACTGGAGGGAGGGAGGATATTCAGCGGCACGGTTTGACCGGAAGGCAGCAGGCCCGCACAAAACACACACAGCAGTGCCGCACGGAGTGGCCCAAAGCCACTGTATTGTATGGAGAAAGCTCGACGTTGAAAAGGAACTAAAAATGTTTAAACAATCCGAGTTGACAATGGGTATAAGGGACAACTTGAAATCCCCCTCAACCACCCCCGAAGAACCGATCAATATTAAGGTTTGTATAGCAAACGAGATAATGGATTCACTGACTACTGTACACTCTTGTTACGATAAAAGTTTCAAGCTCGTTCAACTAGGGCCTACATCTTTGACATTTTTAACAAACATAAACCAATATAAAATCTGAATGGAGACCTACCGTAAATCGTCAGTTAACAGTCCTGGCATCGGTAGTTAAAGCCCCCCCCCCCCCCCCTGGACAAAGTAAGATTCGAATTATAACTTTTTTACTGCCCTCCCTCTTTTTTTTATCGAATTAATTTCAACACCCCATGGGCGGTTGATGGACAATTTACGGTATTCTAAAATAAAGAATACAACCATTTACCAGCCACGACGAAGTTGTATTTTTAATAGGTGATGGATATTTGCATTAAAACTTTACTGTATTATTTCTGCCACGTTGAAGTAATAGCAGGAGTGTAATAAATCCTTAAGGACGTGGCATATGTCATTAGCTCCTCGTAATAGTAATTATGTGAAACCATGATACAGAACAAGAAATACTGAGACGTCAGAAAAAAAAAAGAAAAAAAGGAGCGGGGGGGGGGGGGAGGTGCTTTTCGTGTATACAAGCACTTCCATTGATTAGTACAAAAACTTCCATCGTTCACATTTTCCGGAAAATTGGAACAAGTTGCGTAACTTCTCGTGTAAACAAAGTAAAGCTAAGAGTTTGAGCAATTTGTCAATTTTTTTAGAAAATGCGAACGATGTAAGTTTTTGTACTAATAGAATTGAAGGCATTATCTTGACCGTAGAAGTGCAAACACAACCCTGAAGGATATTGAAACAAAAACCGTAATAATCCTGTGTAGAACAGAAATGGAAGATTAGAGTCACCAGTCGAATTTTCAAGATTTTGAGCCACAAAGTCGTGAACTTTCTAAACACTTCCAAGGTCTTTAAATTTATTTTTAGAAGTCACGTATTTTACGAATACAACCAAAAATACACAGAAAGAATCACACGTTTGGCTGGCCATGTACACTTCTTGGAGTTTAAATCATTGAGTTGCACACACGCACACCAAACAAAAAAATTCGTTCTGGGGCTTTGTGACAAAAGCTACAACCTTTGTGACGAGTCAACAGATTCTGCACCGAAGAATGATTTTTTAATGTTTTCTGTCAACTTTGAAGAAGGAGGGAAAAGGAAAAAGAAAGAAAGAAAGAAAGCCATCTTTTCCCGCCAAAATGGCGTCGAAAGGCAAAATGCCAGAAAAGAGGATGACACATTGAAAAACAACAGATAAGAAAAATGGCGGCTGAAGGCGTGATGCGCCATCTGCCTTTGTCACAGCTTTCAATCGAAAAGTGAATAAACTTGGGCGGCATCTTTGTCAGCTGTCGTACACGACATGAAGTTAGTTGGCAACAAACACTCCGGCTCAATAAACACAATGCACAAGAAAACCAGAGTATTTTTTAATCATATGCACTAGAACGCACACCTCTCGGATGAAGGGCATAGGGAATTGGGAGTTTCGTCACTTGGGCGTTGCATGGATACAGAGTACTATACATAATAACGAAAGCGGAGAAACCAGACAAGTCATATCCTAGAACAACCAGTTTTTGTTTTTTTCTTATAATCATCACTGAAACTCGCACTGAACGTCTTTATTGTTAACTTGTCTCACGGTGTAAGTCATTATTTGTACCACTACGTTGTTCAGAGCGATCTCAGAAGCTTTTCAGTTTCGGCTATCCCTGCCAACTTCCGGTAATGGCCGGGGCTTTTACCTCGACGCTAAATCGCTTATCAGATCACGCTGGACAACGGAGTGGTACAAGTAATGACTTCGAACGTGAGACAAGTTATCAATAAATCTGTTTAAACCAATTATAGAGAGAGTCGATTTTTCTCTTGCGAATACAGCGATCGATATGGCTACTAATTGTCTAACACGTGTGAAGAATTACCCCTTCTAAGAATTCAATCCAAACACCCAAATGATTTCTTGGCCGCGGTTCCACGACGCGTATGCAACCGTAAAACCAGTGGTCGCTTGCATTTCTAGCTTTTTTGCCTCAATCCCCCTATGCCCCCATACATGTTTTGATCAACTGTGTTGGACGGCATGGCGGCACGCACCTCTCAAAGACGAGCCCATTACGATTCTTCAATCGGTTTCATTTTAAACTGTAAGTTACGATAAGGGAAGCCTCCAAACCACTTCGTCTCGGCGTTTTGAACATTTCATTTATCCGACTGCGACGTTGCCATGTCGCACGACTGATAAGGATGAAATATCTAGATAGCACAGTCATTGCCCAAAAGTAGTTTTATGAATTTGCGCCCCCCTCTTTCCCCTGACAACAAAAAAAAAATGTCATACAGTAGAAGTTGTTTTAAATATTTCTTCATCCCACTCCCCCCCCCCCCCAAAAAAAAATACCAAGCATTGAAGTCATGAACGATTGTCCAAAAAAGTACCCTAAGTCTACACTAATTTTGCATGCCGACATGACTATACAAGCTTGTTATCCAGTTCGTACGAATGAGATCAGAGGAGCCGCGTGCCTACGTCAGTGATCTGTGCAATATTTGCCAGTCATTGGTCGGTTGGTGGTGACATCAGCCGCTGACGAAGGCTACGTATTCCCAGTAATTGGTCGTGGATGGATGACGTCAGTCGGCTGAAGAAAAAATAACGAACTTTGTACGTTTGCTGCAAACAAAAATCTTTCATTATTTCTAGTGGAGGATTTCCCCAACGGATTCGATCCATTTTCGAACTTAGACCTAGAAATGTGCCATAGAATCTGTGTGCAAAATTTGACAGAAATCCGATAATTCTTTAAAACGTTATAGCGTGAACACACAGACAGACACCCAGACAGACAAACAAACCGTTGGCCTAAGACCGTTCGCATAATCACTCTAATAAAGACGTTCAGTGCGAGTTCCAGTGATTATAATAGCGCATAAGCGTCACATTTAACCCTTTCACCGCTACGTTTTTTTTTCTATCTCCACAGAAAAGGGGTAAACTGGACAGGACTCGAACTACCAACTTGAAGGAGTTCCTTAACGTGAGGCACACGCTTCTACCAACTCGGCCACGGCCTCTCTTAGAGTCGGCTTGTTATGGGAACCTAGTATTGTTGTCATTCCTCCATTGTTGGCCATCTCGCGCCTATAGTAAGGACTCTGTTTTTACTATACCTGAGCTTGAGTTTGGCCCGAGTTATCTCAGGTATAGCAGTGAAAAGGTTAGTAACGTTCAACACAGGTTCTACCAGGGCTCTACTACAGTACCGGCCGGATCTTGCATGAAAAATAGCACACAAGACTGGGATGGGCAATATGGCCGCCGAAAACGCCACCTATATACGATTGATTTGTTTGCTGCAGCCTTCTGCCAAGCAAGGGCGACACCGATCGTACGAACGTGTCGCTTTTTTTTTGTGCATGAGCATTTTTAAAAACTATTTAAAAATACTTTTATAGATAAACGAAAATCTACGTAAAAACTAAAATTATTATTTTGAAAACCGTCATTAGCTGCCAATAGATGTCACGTCTCTCCGTAAAAAGATGCAGGGCTCTCTACAGTACTGGCCGGATCTTGAATGAAAAATAGCATTACGAAACTGGGTTGGCAATATAGCCGCCGAAAGTGCCGCTGATGCGATTGAGTTGTCGCATTTTGTCAACGGAGGGCGACACCCTCAGTACAAACTGCCAACGAACGTGTTGCTTTTTTTTGCAAACGCAGTGAAATACCTTAACTGTGGCCGAGTGATATTTTTAAACACCATTAAAAAAATACTCTTATAAATAATAAATAATTTGCCACCAAAATCTACGTAAAAATTTAAATTATTTCGAACCACTAGCCGCCAATAGATGTCGCGTCGCACCGTACAAAGTTGCTACCTCGAAGAACAGACCTCGACGAAATCATGGTTTTACCCAAAAGACGCTGATCGAAAAACCATGACGAAATGAACCAGACGTGGCGGCCATTTTGTGTACCCCCCCTAATATCGTTGTAGAGCGGGCATGAAAATGCTTCCTCGTAGAACAGATCTCGAGGAAATAAACCAGACGTGGCGGCCATTTTGTCTACCCGCCTAGTTTACTGGCCATGTTTCTGCTATACGACTTCAGGCTGGCTTCGCCCCTTTCATTATATGCACCGTACTATACCCATGCGGCGCGCGAGCGACGGAACGCAAAGTCCCCGTGGATGAAGGCTACAAGAGGAGCGCAATAACCTTTGGTGTGACAGCTTATCAGCAACAGTAGGCATATAATGCAAGCATCGAACACTGATGGCTTTTAAGATTCAGCATCGTTATTATTGGTAGGAATTATAATCGTGGAAATGAATTGTTTCCGTGGCGATTTGGGAAACTTGTCCGACAGCTTCGTCAGCATTTTGGTGAATTTTTTTTATTTTGTTAATTTTGCTTATTGACCGCCATTAATGGAGCCAGCCATCTTACTCAAGAGTAGGCTTGTGGTATCCTGCTGCAGAGTTTGCACTCACCAACAACGATTTTCTAGACTGTTCCAATTTCAATCGGCAGTTTGTTAGTTTTTCATAACTTATCTGTATTAACTATTATATTACGTGGCAATGCACTCTCGCGAAACTTTTTGCAGCTAGTTTCAGGTCAATTTAACTAAAATTTCCTTAGCCTACTAAGTCAATGGTTAAAACAACTAAACAGGGCCAAAACAAAAAGACCAAATTAACACATGATATTTTACATCTTTACAGAAAATTAGCAAACGTGCACTAACTGTAACGTGTTGGTTATTCAGTGTTGGTTATTCAACGGGGGCCTACTCGAACATCGAAGTCCCTCCCCCAACTCCAATCGGCAGATAATCAAAACTAAAGTTCATTCATTAGTGAATAGGCCTACCTAGTTTAGTACGAGTATTTCAGACAGGCTTCAGATAAGCTGCAAAATCTTTAGAAGGAGGAGCAGTTGGTTGGCATACAGTGCCCTAACAAAAATACCAAACCAAACTGGCTGAAACGCCCTTTTGAATTCAGTTTGTCTCAAAACTTGATGTCACGAGGGCAACGTGTTGTTTCGTCAGCCATACACTACCTTCCAGAACATCAATCAGAATTCGGCAAAGTCAACAGAGCATACATTATACGTCAACTTCAACAAGACTGAGGGATTGCTGGAGCTCGTCAGCGTGGCAGTATGGTGACAGAGGAGGTGTTTGGGAAAGAGGCGTACGGGTTCCAGAAGCATGAGCTTCACAGAGTTCGGTTTGGCAGTTTTGGAAGGCACAGTTTGTAGCCTGCTAGTAGTACGTTTCTTTTTTACTTGCACGAATTGAAAACTACGGATCAATTCCTTTTATTCCTCAAATAAATAACTTCAAGCGACTATAGTTTGCAAAGAATTATATAACAGAATGGGCCTCCTGCAGCCTACATCTCAGCCTCGAGCTGGGTAGACGTATGAATACCAATCGAATGGTGGACCAAGCCCAACAAAGCCAGACCTAAACATTTCCGACGACAACTCGGCGTTTGCAGAAGCGATTGGCAAACTCGCGTTGCGCTTTCAAAGAACGCAACCCTCCGGCTCAGATCGACATGTCACAAGTAGAAAAGGAAGACCAACAAGCACAAGTCCCTTTCTTTGCTCTCCATTTCCGTTCGACAAACATCGAACAAGAAAGAAAGAAGAAAAAAATGATTTTGGGGCTTCACAAACGTCAAACGCGAATTCGCACACAATGTAACTCTTTTCAGTAGGGAAACGGCCGTTGGTGACTCCAAAACGTCCACGTGCAACCAAGATTACGTGCTCAGCACCAGGTCAACTAGTATTCGGGACATGGAACAGACTTACACCATATTGTACTGCACATCGTTCCACTTTCACATTTAGGCTTATATAAAATCTTTAACACCTTAAGGTTTAGTCATTTGGAATACGAAGTGATTTTACATAAAGGCTAAAAAAGCCAAGCAGTGCACAACATACACAACAAAAGCACGACGTTTCGAGGTTACTTTCACCTCGTCATCAGGTGCACTAAATCCACAAAAGTTTCGTCAACATGTACAGTTCATGACAGCTTCAGCATAGGGTGGCAGAATTGTTTCGGCTGATGCGTCAGTTTCAAAAACTATTTTGGCTGAAAGGGGGAGGGGGGGGGGGTTGCGAAATTAAATCACCTCCTAACAGACTAATGTCCCACAAGTGCCTAAAAACATCAAACGCAATTTAATTTTCGGTCTTATTTGCTGACCTTTGTCACAATAAAAATCTAGCAATTACATAAAAAACGGAGCTTGACACATAGTCAGTCCACTGGCGATCCACCATCTTGTAATCCACCATCTTGGGGCGGGGGATTATTGTTTGGCGCAAACCTAGACATTCCAAGTCTGTGTAGAAGTGGGACGCCCCTTCCACTAAAATAGTATTTAAACTTTAGCACCAGCCACCTGACTTCACTTATCCTCTGCATTTGCCCTCCTCATTTGCTTACCCTCCTCCCTTCATTTGCTTACCTGTTTTGCCCAGGTTAACCTTAGGTTTTTTAAAAATAGTTTTTCTATGTTTTATTTCAAACTTAAAAATTGTACTACCCTGATGCTGACGCTGTTATAATCTGCATTTTTTGACATGTTGACGAAACTTTTGTCGATTTAGTGCCCTGATGATGAAGTAACCTCTAAACGTCGTTCTTTTTTTATGTTTGTGGCACTGCTTGGCTTTCTTATTCTTATGTCAGTATAGTACTTGTTTACTTCTAAATGAAACTCTCTTACTAAATAACAGCTAAGGAGAAAACGTGGTCAGAGAAGTGAAGGAACCAGACGAGACCCAAGCATTTTAGCCAATACCAGGGTTGCCATAAGTTTATAACTAATGATAAGTCTAAAGCCTTATGCTTTAGGAAAAGCACTTACCGGTACACAGTACCATTTGCAAAAAATGTGTATGGAAAACGTAACAGAGAATACACTGTACCAAAACTTTTTAACAGCTTGCCTGAACACTTACTTAACGTTGAAAAATTAAGGGAATTGAAAATGACGCTAAAAACACATTTAAAAATGTTTAAAGATGAACCCTTCACATAAAACTTTGTACCTTTTTTGCTGTGGTCATCAATTTATAATATCTTTGACCGACTGTCTTTAACTATGGACTTGCTTGTATTTAAGTTATCGCCTTATACTTTCTCATCATATTAGTATTATTATTATTATTAAGTTCCTTTTTTTAATCATGAGAAATATTGTAGAAATATGATATATTGAATATTGTAGACTCGTACAAGTTTGACATAACAAACTTCGAGTCAATATGCAATATTCATTCATTCATTCAATGTTAATTACAGCCTAAATCCTTACACACCCACTTTTTTAAATACTACTTTTCAATCTTGGCATGTTTTTACTTCAGACAGTTTGTACCTGATGTGCAAAGGACACTCAAAGTAGAACACCCGTAAAAAAACAAAAAAAAAAACTACAAAATTGGTAGGGACACCATGTGGAAACTTCGATCGAGAAAGTTGTTCCATCTGACTAATTGAAAATGTTAGTCAAGTCTAACGGTAAGGTTAGTAAATTAAAAGAAATGTTTTTGCTTGGAAAAGAAATGGGGAGGGGTACTAGAACCTAACCATACTGGATTTTAAAACCTTTCAAAAACAAAACCAGTAGCAAGCAGGAGCGCTTCCCAAATCTCAAAATGAATACTACAAAAGGTAAAAAAAAAACCTAACCATTTATCAAAACGTAACAGTTTTTCTTTTTAAAACTACTCATTGTTGGTTCCATCGGTAACCAATTTCAAAGCTGGTTTTGCATGACTCGGAATTTAGCAAAAACGAAAGATGGGGGGGGGGGGGGGGAGGAATAAAAAAGGATATTCAGATTAAAGTCTTTATTTCTGGCCAAAGAGGGAAAATTTTAAAAGGAAATTCCAAGGATCATTTACATGCCTTGTCAACATGAGCGCGAACACATTTCCAGAGTCCTTCTCTTTCTAAATGCACAAGGATGGCACGAGGCCGTGCTTGTACCCCGGACCTCCAGAACACGAGACCTTCAAGCATCAGTATTTATTTATCAGTTTTCGAGCCCATTTGGCTTTCCGTCCTGTTTATAACTTTATTTCACGCTTTAATTGTACGTTCCTTTCTATTCACTTGGCGTGTAGCGTGATAACAAACGTCCCTCCAGTGCAGATTGGGAAGTGTTCGATTGTATACATATGTGTGAGTGTTAAATGCTGCCTATGGAAGTTTCCTTTTGGCCGTGTCAGTATGGCTGAGCGGTACAGAAAACGTAGTTTAGCAAGATATGCCGTTTCAAAAATCTGCCTCTCCAAGATGCCATTTGCCCCTCAATGCGCCACTCTTCGAATTGCTATATCTTCCCCCATTTTTTCGATCCACAGAAGACTTCTACGCGAAGTCTCTACCATGAACCCTTTTGCATTCAAGGGAAGAAGTGGCGATAAGGCCAGAAAGGAAGAAAAAAAGACCACACAAAAAAAGTGCGATTCACTCACTTTGAGCCACTCGTTGCCCGTAGGGAAGCACACTCTAGCGCCGTCAGACCAACGCCGAATAATCAAGTCCCACCTGCGGCCAGCAAGATGGATGGGACGACGACAAATCGGGGACCAGCGAACCATCCTACTGGAATGTACTAGGAAGTCGTATCAAGATGCCTTTGTAACGAATGCGGCCTAGCAGACGTGGTGTGTTCGGAGAAATTTGAAGCAGCTGAGTAGGCGATGACCTAGGGCTAAGTCAATTGATGCTCGGCATCGAACGAAGGAAATGCTGGGCCCCGCGAAGAACATTGTCGTACGGTCCGAAATAAGGATTCAGCCAAATACAATTCGTAGTTACTAACACCAGGGGTAGCATAAATATAAGAGGGGGTATACAACTTATTTATT
>JAHWFP010181442.1:77232-87932 GCA_023313725.1 Lithobius niger | reverse complement strand
CCCCCCCCCCCCCCCGCCCCCTCCCACCAAAAAAGGAGTTTTCTTTTTTTGAACAATAATTTCTTCCTGTAACAACAGTAAAAACAAAACAAAAATGTATTTTAAATAGTACCGTTTCGTAACCATGAGGCACCCTTGAGGCCCTTTTCGGCCTGTGGCCTGGTGCTTCAGCACCCAAAGCACCCCCCCCTTATTCCTGCCCCGTGCTCCACAAATTCCGAGACGAGGCAACTAACCTAACCTAATAATGCCCCAAACATTGTTCCTTGCATGAAACTCATTCCCCACCTGGTGAAATGCAGTCGAAGTTGCTTAACTACCTTATTTGACCTAATCTGTAACACCACACTGGAATCCTCACTTGTTTTGGATTTTATTTTTTCTGTGAATTTCACGTAAAAGTTAGGGATAGGCCAATTACCACTTTTCAATGTAAGCGTAACGTTTTAAAGAAAATAAACAAATTGCTTATTAGATTGTGTAAAAGAAAATGCTTACGTTTAAAATGTGTTGCAAACATCTCTGCGCTGAGAGAACTGAAAGGGCAGCGAGTATAAACAAACGCCGATCGTAGTATCCGGGGACGGCAGTAAAGACTAGTGTGCAGCCATCTACACTAAAAAGGTCACTAAAAAATGTTTGTCTAGGTGGCTGCACACGTCTTCACTGCAGTCCCGAACGCTACGACAGACGTTTGTTTACAACGCAACATGTGTTTTAAGAGTGTGTTTGAATATTAGGGCTAAACACATTTGACGTCCACCACTACAAACTCGTTACCTTTCTGTCTAAATCTGTCTAAAACGTGTTTAGCATATTTTAAAACAACCGTATTTACATTGCGTAAATTCTTCTCCAGTGGCGATTCTTAGGTACTCTATTCAAGTGTGAGAGTGCGTGGCACACCAATAACAGACGGTTACCCCTTCATTACGGGAACGAAAACGATCTCGGTAGTTCTAGCCAGCCAGTCGATGGCCGAGTGCATTGCATCAGGGATTGCATCGCTATATCCTTGATGCCTTGCAAACCAGACGAAATCTTGGTCAGGTAAAAGTACATTCGACCTCTGATTGGCTGTTGTGCAACCAAGCTGCCATTGGTGGAAAAAAATACGAAACCGAAACTCCCCACCGGTAATGATAAGTTGCTAGTCGAAGCGCTTTTTTTTTTA
This sequence comes from Lithobius niger, assembly GCA_023313725.1. Taxonomy (NCBI): domain Eukaryota; kingdom Metazoa; phylum Arthropoda; class Chilopoda; order Lithobiomorpha; family Lithobiidae; genus Lithobius; species Lithobius niger. The sequence continues at coordinate 86,758 of JAHWFP010181442.1, read as the reverse complement.
GTACGTATTACGGCCGCAAGAGGACAACGTGCATGCCTCGTAAGCTTGCGACAAGCGCCGGAATGCATTCTAACACAAAAACGATGGTGACTCCCACGTCCTAAAGGACGTGTATATAATGCGCTCCTGCTAACACTAAGCTTTACTACTTCGTTAACTGACAAACGAACTGCTTGTGTCTACTCGTGTCTTTAAATATTAAACAGGACGGAAAGCCAATGGGATCTATGGGTTAAATAATTACGGATACAAACCTATTTACGTAGCCTTTTGGACTTATATGTCAGACTGCCTGAGCGGGGAATCGAACCCACGACCTTTGAAACCAAAGGCCAAGGTCCTACAGCTGAGCCATACTGGCACGGCCGTTCTTTTTTTTAAAGGAAACGTCCATGTGCAGCATTGCCCATAGCGGCAGGACCTCGACCTTTGGTTTCAAAGGTTGTGGGTTCGATTCCCCGCTCAGGCAGCCTGTCATACACGTCCACAAGGCAATTTAAATAGGTTTGCATCTGTATTTAGTGTGCAAGTACTTGGTTAAGAGCCTGTGAACAATAGTCTTATAGACTGTACAAGTTTCTAATTCCCACACCAATTGCAGGAGTCACCCACACGAATATTCGCCGGTATATAAAATAAGTACCTGTCGAACACTCCCTAACAAATAATACCACTGGGAAATTTATCCTGATACATCTGTGTTTTAAATAAGAGCTTAGAACAAGCCAGCACTTACGTAAATCACAATAAGGTGATTTTACGCAGTAAAATCGACTGTGAAATCTTCACTTGATGCGGCAATCCAGCGTTTAAATTCCAAGACTGCATACGAATTCCAGAATCACTACTTAATTTCTTTAGGGATTTACCTATAAGTCGGTGATGTGTTAGTGTCAAAAGTATTAGGCAAACTTAAATGAAGCATAATTATCGATACTTCTCTCGATAAGCATATATAGTTGATTCAGCTATAACATCTTTAAATAAGCCTAACTGACTAAGAAACTATCGCTCTAGCTTTTCGCATTGCTTTGTTAGGGCGCGTTTACGCAGCGACTCGCCTTTGCATTCTCGCAGCTTAGAACTCAATCGCGATGGCAAAGGTGACATTGCCATGGTAACAAACGTTAAATGGATTAGCTAAATCCGACATCGTTTGAGTAAATACTTGCAGTCTTATAATCCGTGCCAATAATATAAATAATTCCTCATGACGAAACAATTTTCCCAAACGCTTCTGAACTCACGTTATTTGCTGTTTTCGTTGCGAGGTGGCAGACATCAAACCGCCACCATGTTGGAATTTGTGGTAATTTCTAGCTACGAGAATGCAAAAGCGAGTGGCTGCGTAAACGTGCCGTTAACCCAGACAATTTCTGAAACCATAAAACATCTGAAGTATGTAGTTAAGAAGTGGGTAATTCGAGCGATTCAAGACGCTTTTTGCATGTGGCGGTGCTATGCCGATCACTGAACACCCTCCCACACCAGGAATGCACACAAATGTCCAATGACGGACAGCAAACTCTTTGAGGCCGCGCTGAGAACCGCCAAAACCGGCAGCAAGGTACAGAATGAGTGGTAAGTTGGTGTTGCAGGCAAGAGAATACGAGATCGAAACTAACGACATATGCACAATGAACGAAAATGCGTCCTGCTGAATAAAGGCTTAAGCCAACGTTTTACTACAACAAAATAACAATGCTAAGCATATAATCTGTCTACTAGTGATTAGTCGGCCAAACCAATGTAAACTTAGTGTAAGACTATAGTGCTGCGTTACAATTATTAGCAAGTGGCACTTCAAGAGAACCTTTTAGCGGTACTATACAGCGTACGTTCTGCGAAATGCGTTCGAGAACGGTGAGAATCGGGCACAGTTGCGTTTGCATAACCAATATTTTCCAGGAAAACGCGTTTATAAGCAGTTTCAGTTCAGAAATGCTTAATTTAAAGACACCATACAAACGAGGAAACCACAAGGAAACATACGTTGAAACCGCGACTTTGTTTTGTTGCAGCTTCAGATACTTTTATTAATTATCATGATTAGCTTTTCGGTCGTAGCTTTTGCGCAAACTTGATTTCTTCGCATGCGTTTGATTAAAACCTTACTGTCATTTCTCATAAGAATATGAGGGCCGGATTTAGCCTCTTTGCCGCTTGTAGGCCCAACCATGTTGGCGCTCTTAAATGCCCCAAAACTTGCCCCACCCCAGATTGTTACAGAATCATCTCCCTCCCCCCCTCCCTTAATTTGTATGTTCTTTTGCGATCAATGGAAAACTGGCACGGCAATAAAACTTCTGCTTTGTTAGCGAGGAAAGTAATTGAAATTAGCAATTCTCTTAAATCAAGAAGTTTTAGGTTTTTTCTTAAGGGCCTCGTCCCTTCAATCGTCGTTTTTTTTTCGCTCGCTCATGGCTGATCTATATATATACTTCATGTATATATACTTCATATATATGTATTCATATATACTATACGAAAATCAATGCATGACAGCCAACCAGACATAAAGTGGCCGTGCCACAATATGTTCGTAAAAACATAACTGCGTTTTAAATAGCACCAATCCTGTATTTCATCAGTACAGTGACACAACATGAAGTTGACGAGAAAAAAATGTCGTATAATGATACCCCTAACAATTCGCAGAAATTAGAAAAAACCGAGCCGCTGCCCAAAATTTGCCAACATGGTACTGTACGATTCGCACCATAGGTGAAGTCTCGATTGCTTTTTATTTACCCGTCGTGCCGCTCCTAAAAAAAAGTGCCGCTATAGGCCTAGGCCTCCCGGGTCTACTTAGAAATCCGGCCCCTGCGTAAGATAGTTCTTTTTTCTTCTCACGTACGACTTGAAATGGGTCCTTGAATTTACTTCCTTAAGCAAATTTTCACCAAATTGGTCACTCAGATTTACCAACTGAAATATTTTAATATCCGAGAACATTAAAACACGTTACCTACTCACAAACCATTTCAATAAACATAGTATCGTACTTTCGCAGTTGTTTGTGCGTTTGCTGTCATTTCAAGGTGCACCAAATTCCACAATAAAAACTGAATTATGCCGCTATTCGGAAAACTAATAGCAAAGTGGATAGATGAGTGAATAAAATTTTAACTGCAACTATTACTCGCAGCTTCTCACATTTCGGGAAGGAAATGGCTTGTGAAGGAAAAGTTTTTAATGAAAAATAATAATTTTTATAATTTTACGGCCTTCACCCATTTTTATAGCAAGGGGATTTATTTCAAGCCACTGGATCGTGTTCCGAGTCCGAGAACGCAGCACTTAAAACATACATTTTACACAACCTATAACTAACTATGCACTAACATTGTTTAAGCGCGGTCATATCCAACACTAAGAAAATTTTCATTTTGACCCCTCCACTTTTCGCACTCGGTATCGGGTATTGTGGAACAAAATGTTTGCTGCGTCCAACGGGCGAGCCGATGCCTCCATTTTGCCAACTCGTTTTCCAGCGAATCTGGCTGGCGTGCTCCGTTCGACGTTCACCGACCGCATTGACATAAATCACCCAACCCATAATTGGTCGCAACATTTAATTTCAACCTTAACCCCTCAAGTTCGAAGAAAGGCACTTAGCGCACACCCATAAGCCGAACGTAAATCAATAATAGCAGCCTTACGTATACGTGTAGTTTGGACGGATAGACGCGCTTTATGCAACCGTCAGGCTGCAACAAAACGCAAACGTGGCCACTAAATATTATTTTAAAACTGACCACGCGGGAAAAGCGAATTTTGATGAAATTGTCGTAAGCATTTTGTACTTGACGTCGTCAACTTTATACGGCATGCGGTGTTGGAAAATTTTTAACACGACATTGTACCCCGAATAATTTTTTTATTAGTAATTTAAACCCTTCCGCACCACAAAATACGTCGAAACAAGAAGATAAACTACGAAAGGCGAAGAACTGAATGCTGGGAATCCTCATGAAGCTAGCAAAGCACGGTTGGGTTATAAGGGTCTTGGTCTACGAGCCAAGACGATTAGAGATCGAATAGCTTTACCGACCAACGTGCGCGTGGGACTTTAAAAAAAAGCAGTCCTCAGGGTGTACGTCTGGACGTCTAGGGCTAAGCCTAAAGGACCTCGGGTCTATTTCGTTGGTTTTCGGAACCCGAGGTAATGATTAATAGGAATAGAAGGAGGCATTCGTATTACGACGCTGGAAGTGAAATTCTTGGACCGTCGCAAGGCAAACTACAGCGAAAGCATTTGCCAACAATGTTTCCATTAATCAAGAACGAAAGGTACAAAGCACCCTAGTTCTAACCATTTTTTTTGCACGTTTACTCCATAATTTCTCGTGTAATATGTGAATTTTTCAATGCAAATGTAATTATTAGTAATTAATGCCTCCCGTTTTTAATTTCAGTTTTAGGGAGAGTTCACAAATTGTGTAACACTTGTTTCTAGCAATTTACACCATCCCGTGTCCCTTTGTACCACCAGCCTAACACTTGGTGACATTTTCTAAACCCCCTCCCCCTACCAAATGCACTTTTGTTTAGACGAATTCGTTTTTATAAGCTGCACTTAGCAATGACCTGTTATGACCAGTGGTTTGGCGTATTGACCAGTAATTTTAAAAAAAATAAATAAAAACGTCAAGTTGTAAACACCAGTTCAAAAATAATACTTATCACTTAACGAAAATTTGTGTGTTGCAACACTTCGTCATACTCTCCCCCTCCCCATCATAACAGATGGTAGCATATTTGCTCAACCCCCCCCCCCCCTTCCCCCATCCAGGCGGACAATTTGTGAACTCTCTCTTATCCTTTGTCACTCTCCCTTATCACTCTTAGTCCGTCCCCTGCCCTTCCATCTGTGTATCCCAGATAATATCCTAATGCTTTTCCAGCTCGGCTCGGCAGATAAGATAAGCCACTCCCTGATCGGTATCGATTTGGCAATGTCTCTGATGGAGAAAACTGAAGTGTGTATTATTATTATTTTTATTATTATTAGGTAAAAATAGTATTTGATGTCCATAAATCATCACACTTTGACTGACGACCGATCGTTTGACGGTAGCACAAAAAAGCTAATGTGACGATTTTCGCAAGAGCTGGAAAACAAAATCGTGAAAACATAGTTTTGATAACATACGCACCCGTCAACACAGGCAAGCGCTTGGCTCTTCACAGGTCTAATTCCGTCTGTTCCAGCCACAGTACGTCATGTCCGATCGTGTCCGATATATGAAATGTCATTAAACTCGGTGAGTGTGTCTCGCGCATGACACGATGAAATTTCAAGAGTTCATCTGGTGACCCGAAAATTAGTTGACTCGAAACCCAGTTACCCGGACTGATCGCGACTAGAATGGCCCGATCCGGTGAAACAAAATTTAGGCCCGTTTTTATACAAATGACGAGAAAGTCGAGACTTAACGGCGTATTTTCACCTTTTCAATTCCTAGATGCAGCACTGCAGAATCTTCGAGCAATATAAAGAAAATGGCGACGAATTAAAAAAAAGAAGAAGGTACAACACTTCGCAGCAGCGCCGCGAATTTTCATCACTAAACCGAGATCACGTGACCCACACCAGCCTATTGGGATGACGGAGAATCTGGAACGTGGGTGCTGTGTTTAGAATATGGGCAACGCTATCGAAATGGAGAACCGGCGCCTTTAAAACGCTAACGGAACTAAATTGGAATTAAGCCATCCGCGAATATCACGAACTACAGAAATAACTAAGTGCTTAAGATACCTTTAAGCATTTGCAGTGATTTATGTCTATTTGTTTCTCCTTCATTGAGGATCAGGGCCGTAGGAAACGGTTGGACTGGGGCGGCATTTGCCCTACCACTTTTCGGCAAACAGTAAAGAATAAATCACAAGGTAAAAGGTGGAAAAAAAAAAACCAAACAGTCTGCATTAAAAACTGGCCTTAATTATTAGGATACAAGATACGCATATCTGAGAAAGAAAGAAACGACAGCTGCCCAGACTGGGACTCTAATAATAAAGGACTTCCCACCGACCTCACGCGATGTGGATACACGTAATGGCACACAGTAGCCACATTGGCCGAAAATGGGTGTTGGAGGGGGGGGGGGACTTATGAGGACCTTTTTTCGCTTTTTCTTTAGTTCGCCCCACCGACTGGGATGCCCCGACCAACATAGATTCCCCCCTCCTTCCCCCCCCCCCCCAACATAAATTCATAGATCCGTCCGTGCTGTGATATATATTTTAACTAAAAACGAAAACTTTAAAATTCAAAACTCAAGGTTTCAAGTAGCCAGAAAAAAAGATAATGCAACATTAGAAAAAGCTTCAGCCTACGCGCCCCCTGAAGGAGCTTTAGGGCTCGTTTACGCAACGACGAATTTCTCGTTTACTAGCTTTCACTTGGTTATTACTAAATCTGCTGGCTGCTTCTCGCCATTACCGAAGAATGTGGCTTTCAAGTTGTGTATACGTAGTAACCATGGCAACAACGCGGGCGCAAATCTCCTCGTGCCTCGCATCACGGCGTACGAAGCGAGCAACACGACAGCGTCTATTTATGACAACTAGAAAACAATTTTTACTGCTGTACAAGACGACGGACAGATTTCCGAATGCCGGTATTCGACGAGTTGTCTTCGATTCGACAACCCCCCGAAATGGACGCCATGTTGGATTTTGAATTCTCGCTGCGAGTAGCTATTTATTCTGCACTGCTAGAAGCTGTTTCGTCAGCGAGAATAGCACCTTTTGGAAATAGCGTGAAATGGCAACAATGTTGTACCAATGTTTAAATTGACTGTTGCACTTTGTTCTTTAACAGTATTGTTATTCATTTAACAGAAACGGGAAATTAATCGTAAATAAATAACGGTTGCCTAGCAAATAGCGGTCGGCGAGCGACCAGGTCTCGTTGCGTAAACACTTACAGCACTCCTCCAGACCCCGTAGCTCATTAGGTTGGGCTGTACCATAGATTAGAAAGTTAACTAGATGTACCGTCTCACTTCTTCCCATTCTACGCGGAGCTCTGGCGGTAGTTGCGGCTACTAATACCTCTGCTAATGCTTTTGCCTTCGAAGCAGCAGAAGGCAAAGCATTAGCAGAGATGTTAGTAGCCGCAACTACCGCCAGAGCTCCGCGTAGAATGGGAAGAAGTGAGACGGTACATCTAGTTAACTTTCTAATCTATGGCTGTACCACCTTTAATTTGCTTCCTGCGGCTTTGTTGAGGGTCATACAGTATCTGTTGGGCAACAACTAAATTTAAGTAAATTTCCGCAGAATGGATGGCTTTTACAAGTTGTTGCAGAATTGAGTGACAAAGGAAATCTAAAATACCTTCTTTAAAAAAGGTGCATTTGGTATAGTCCTTTCAGAAGTTGAAGTAAAACCGTGCTTTTTATTTTAATCTAAGACTTCAGTTATGGTCACTTGGTAATCGGGTTTACCCGAAATTCCGGGTCAAGCACTCAAGACCCGGTAACCCAGTTGACCAATTCAACCCTGACGTCGATAAGGCACTCTGCAGAGAAGCCTCTTAAATACAACCAGGATCGAATAAAAATATACCTTCTTTAAGAGTGTCCATGCATGTTGTAACTACTGCTTCGTATCCCATCTCTCGCCACAAGGTCAACTGGGAGAAAAACTGTCGGTTTCGTTTTTTCCGATACAGGCCAGTTGATTGAACATCACTAGAGTCTTATCTTACCAGAGCAGCACTATACGGTACATCCTCGGGGCAGGCACGACCCCTACCAATCCGACCGTTAGTCGACGGATGCCATAACAAAAACCCTTCGACACACTATCTGCCCCTCTCTCTACTCACCAAATCTCACGTGGACCAACATGGTGACGATGACCTGCCTTCTTCAATCAACAACCACGTTTAGAATAATTCAAACGGAAAAGGTGTACTTAAAAGAGAAAATAAACCAACACGAACCTCTGCACTAAACTATTACAAACAAACCAAACTAATTACTAAATATTTCCAATTTACATCAACACGCCAGAACATCACTTGCGCTCAACATTGTCTTATTTATTTACTTTTCCAAGAGATAATCCTAACATAATTAGCAATGTTTTTGCAATGTAGCACAACATTTATTATACGCTGATCGTAGCGGCTTATGTTCAGAAATCTAAATAAAGTGCCAGCAGGAACTTAATACATCGTTAAAATGGAGACTTCAATGCGATAAAATTCTTATTCAAGGTTTCCAATGCTCACGACACGACATCTTCAGGACACTGGTTATTTTTGTGCCCTTCACGACAATCGGAGGTAAGCCTACATATCGATTAGCTCTTCGAGTTGCATTCGCTACCCAATGTACAATTGTTTTCTTTAATTTAATATTTACCTGTGCTAAATAAATTAGTGCTAGACTTTCAGGCAGAGCTACCCGCTCGTTCCAGTCTTTGCTACACGACAGCCGGCTTCTTTAAACCCATATTTGCATGCAGCTGAAGCGAATGGTTGGTTGGGGAGGAGGGGGGGGGGGGGAGATAATCACATGATTCGGTACACGTCAACTCAAACAAAATTTCATTTCTCCACTGTTACTTTTCTAGAACCTCCCATGTTTTATGCTGTCCAACTAGCTAATGTTCTACCAGTTACATTGTTACAGTCCGACAAACGTTATCCATCCCGCAGTTGGCACGAAAATAATGAGGCAGCAAAAAGAGCTACAACGCAAAGTATTATTATTATTATTTTTATTTAAAAAAATTATTTCTTTGAGCCATAAGTCAATCAAAGCAATTTAATGCTAGTTTGGCTGAATCGGCTCAATTTTGAACATTACCATCTTTTTTGGAGAGAAGAAATAAATATCTGGTAAAGGGAGGGGCAAACCCGGGAATTTGAGACCGGGAAACCTCCGATCATTGTAGGGGCTGAACGACTGTCCAGAATTGACCAAAATAAGTTCCCATAGCTGCTGTAGAAGCATGGTAGCCTCTCACACTACCTGGCCGGCAGTCCTGGTGGAGACTTTGCCAAGGTCCTCTCCACCCCCTCTCCAGGGGTTCGACCAGATCGGCAAATCTCCAGCAACCAGACTGAGTTCTTTTACTGCTCAGCCACGATGACCGCCATTTTCAAAATATTTAAATATTTTTGGTGTCTGTCTGTTACCGTTAGTACGTTGACTTGGAGTATTCGGGGCCCCTATGTCCCAGTAAATCCTAGGAGTCCAACCATCTGGGACTTGTGTTCCTCGTTGCAAATCCGGCTCTAGTTGCTCGTTAATATAGATCAGAACGCCCTTCTCGTCGCACTAGTCGGGCTGGTAAGAGAATTGACTGGGCGTGCTTCGAATATTGCTTAGTAGAACAAACAGGTTCACCTTGCGTGCGCACAGTTCAGGCGAGACCATATCCTACACCTTCCTCCATGGCCCACACACGTCTCAAAACAGCGGCGAAAGGTGATCTGGGAAAGTGGTTAACGTATACTCTGAACACACTGTTGCACTGATAGTACACAATATATGTCACTGAT
>JAHWFP010181442.1:13825-76562 GCA_023313725.1 Lithobius niger | reverse complement strand
GGGGCGAGAACAAAAGAGTCCAGCGCGATCATCAAATCACGACGGTCGGTGCGAGTAATATAGGGAAAAGCACGGTCGGGGCCACCCAAGCGAGCCATGGAGCATGCCCCAACACCCTCCCGTGTAGACACCGACTCTATAATTACGCTAAGTTGCAATCACCATTCTGTTCCAGTCGGGTAGGAGAAAGGAATGGCGCAATGAATGAGTGATTTGATGAAAGAGCAATCAAGAATAAGGGCTTCTTTCATTCCAACGATGATGCTACGCTTCACGAGATCGACAAGAATTTATTAAAGGGCATCGATGCTTTCACTCGGGAGGTTGAGAAGAGTGGGGGCCCCCCCCCCCCAATGGGGAGCCTGCTCAGTAAATGGGAGAAAGTTTTCTAGAGCCAAAGGAGAGGAGAAAGACAAACGTTAGTTAAAAAAAAAAAGAGTAACCGTGCGTTTCCATTCCTTACCGTGGGGAAGCACCTGTAGCAAATAAGTTTTAAAAAAGAGTAACTGTGCGTTTCCATTCCTTACAGTGGGGAAGCACCTGTAGCAAATAAGTACCACGGTTAAGTTAAATAAATTTTTTTATACGAAATTAATTTCATCCTAACGAGGTGTATAGTATTAATTGAATTTATATGTGGCTTTAGCCCTATTTGTTACTTATCCTTGTTTACTCTTTTGTTGTTATATTGGTAAAATGGTAACATCGACTCTTTAATTACAAATAAGATAATTTTTTGACCAAAAAAGTTATATATAACAAATCAAGCTGTATATGCATCATTACATGAGCTCTTCTTTGCAAGAAAGAAATATTGTCTTCAGAATTTTGTTACGTAGCCTGAATGGCACTGTTACGCATTTGTTAATAAAGTAAAGTCGCCTACTGGTAAAATATTTAATTTCCAGCAAAAGAAAAGGCTGTCTTTTTTTTTGGCATGGTTCCTGGACTTGATAGGAACGTACTACACATACAACAGGCAACTTAGTCAAAAACGACATCAAACCGTAGTTATAATAGGAGGAATTGCAGAAGGAGGGAAAATACAAAGGAAATTCCTGAACTTGATAGGAACGTACCAGACTTCCGTTAGCCGTTACGCCAACTTAAGTTATAAACGATGTCGAACCGTCTCATAATTGGAGAAATTGCAGAAGGAGGGAAAAAATAAAATAAAATTCCTGAACTCTTGATAGGAACTTTCAGTAAATTTATTAAAAATACTCATCCTTCAAATCATATTGTGTTACTATTTTCACGTCAAATTATTAGATAAACCGATACTTTTAACCAATCTATCGGAACTATTTGACCACACCCAACTGGAACGCACTTATTTTACAGTAAGACATCTACTTCCGGACTTTCCCCTTCCCTCCCTCTGTAGTGGTAATGGGATTGTTCGCCACCGAACAGCAATTCGATCAACGTTTGGCTCCAATGCAAAATTGGGTTACTCCTTTCTCCTTTTTTCAGGAACAAAACCACGTCGCAGTTTAGGTGGTGGGTGTTACGAAACCCATTGTGTTGCCTTTACCTAATAACAATAATCTTCTCACGGCCCCGCGTATCGGTCGCCCGACACGAGCGTTCTATGGAATTTCACAAATTTTGTTTTGTATCCTCGGCAAACTGGAAAGTGCTGTATCCGTCAAACCGAGAGGCCAAAGTTAGGCTACGAGTCCAACGTATTCTCACGAACTACGAAAAATAGACTTAAGTTTGATGTAACCGTGGGCCATTTCACGTGCAAGTGTGGCCAACGATTGCGTCAAATTTCACGTCAGTTTGGAGGTTCGATAGTGACGAGCAACCAGCCTAGACTGGCCTGGCCGGCAAAGGTGCTTTGGCCACATAAAGGGAAGGGGGGGGGGGGGCGGGTCATCATAAAAAAAAGAACCTCCTAACTGAAGTCAGAGATACCGCCACAACGTCTGGTTACTAGGGTCCAGTCATTATTTACGGGGTGGTGGTGGTGGTGGTGGTGGGGTCAAGGAAATGAAAATATGACCTCCAAATTTTTTAGCCCCCCCCCCAAAAAAAAAATCCTGAAAAATATCCTTACCTCTCCCCACCCCCTCCTCCACCACACAAAAAATATATGCTTTTTTTAATGCCTTTTCAGGTTAAGCGTATGATTTTTTCTGGACTAATTGAAAAATAGCATCTCGCATCGTCGACAGGTTCCCAATTGTGTGGGAAAACGTTCAATTGAAAATAGAAGTCAGAATTGAAAACGTCATGCCGCTTACTTTTGAAAGATGATGCAAAGAAGTGTTCTTTAAACCACGATTCAGAACGGTCGAATACCTTTTGATGAAAGGGATACATATTGGCGCTACTAATGCAGTTCGAGTCAACGTGTCCAAACCCCTACGGTGTTAAAAAAAAAGTTACGCATGGCGTTTTCAAGTAACCAGGCGTGCTCGGTAATTCATTTTCGGAGGGAACTGCAGTGAAAACCAACCTGATAACCCCACCCCCAAACCAAGAGTTTCAAACTCGACATTTTTTCCTAAGCGATACATGATTTCTGCCCGGTGCTCTACATCAAATTTCGGCTCCTACCCCTAAAATGTTTTTTAGGCAGGAATTTCATCTTTAAACTAGTTAGTTTTATTCACCTTACCTTCCTTGTCAGTAAAATTGAACCAAATCGGAGCAAACTTGCAAACGTTATTGTGTCTCAAACAGAAAACCACAGACACAAACAGACAGTAACTGCATCGCTCGGCCAATTACATTAAATTTTAAAGAATAATTCTACCGGAACATTTACACTACAATATGCCCTGCCCCCCCCCCCCCCCCGGCCCCTCTCTTTATTCCATCAATGTTAAACGTACACCACACAAAAAACATTTTTTTTTCTGTTGTTTTTTTTTTTTCGTGACTACAGACTTTTTTCTTCGTGACTACACCAACTCTTCCGGAAACACCACCACCAATTTTACAATACTAATTTCCAGAATCAAAATCTACCTAATTCGACCTTTCTGCCTTCCATTCACTGATCTTGCGATCTCCCACGATCCCATTTCAACTTTCGGATCTCTCCCCCGCCCTCCCTCGCTCCATTTCACATTTCTAATTTTAAATTTGGGCAAATATATTACGTTACAGCATCTCCGAGGACGGGTACAATCGGGCTCCGATCAAAACTCATAAACCATTGATGACGGGATATGAGAGGAGAAGAGGCCGAGGCATCCTATTCTATGAGGCTGTTCAGTGATCTTGATTACATCGCGAATTCTCAATTTTTATATTGCCGTTTTATCAACTCGAGCAACAACAACTTACAACCCATTACTTGTCGTAGTACTTCTGTTAAGAAAAAATCGTTTACGTATTTACGTACACGTCACTGGCTTCAATTTTTGCCATCTGATTACGCAAAATCCACTGGGCGCACCATAGAGGTCAGTGGTACCAAGATTATTTATAGGGAACCAAGTGAAAAGATTAAGACTTAACCTAGAACCGTATACAATAAATAAAAAAATATTTTAAAGATTTTTAACTGATTATAGCTGACTTGCATTTAACCCTTTTTGAGCTTAAATTAAAAGGACTTACCCTTCCTACATTCTTTTCTTGCATCCTGCGCGAATTAACGTTTGGAACATTTACATAAGAATGAATTTAGCAAAACCGTTCTACCGAGGGGGAAAAATCGGAAATGAATGCCTTTGCGTCATTCACACACTTTTGAATTAATGCTGCAAAAGTGAGCCATGCAGGAATGCGAACCACGAGTCATGTACCTTTGAGCCTAACGACAAAAAAGTGGGCTCTGTCGTAGGGAAATGCAAGCGATAAATGAAATGAGTAAAAATCCCCTTACAACCATAGAATCTTATTCAGGTAGAAAAAAAATAATAAAACTCTGAATTCGAAATACGTTTCAAGAATTGTATGGGGGAATAGTGCTTCAAGTCCCTGTTAAACTCAGTAAAACAAATATTTTCTTTAGCAACTTTAGTGCCTTTAAAAACATTAAAAAAGTCCAATTCCAGAACTGTTTTATGACAGTAAATGCAGGTATGCGTCTACTTTTACGAAATTTCACTCCTAACTTCCCAATTCCCCCCCCCCCCTCTTTGTGCCACTGCATACAATCTTACAAACTAAACTTAGGGAAAAATCCCTCCAAAAATTACCGAAAACACTCAGTCGATGGTTGGAATAACAGAAAAGAACTTCGAAAAATTGTCCAGGTCCCCACCCCACCAGATTGCAAAAAGCGGCCTTCTAGACACGCCTTTGGGCTAAGTTTGTGCACCAGTTAGCTTATAGTAGTAGCCATAAACTTAATAATTTTTCAACGACTGTGGGTTATACACGATAGGCTAATAGCACTAGCAATACTTAAACAACCAAGGGTGCCAAAACGATTTCTGTGGTGCTCCTGGTAATCCTTAGCATCAGTGAACAAGAAAATCTCCAAAATTAGACCGCGACGTAATCCTGCGCTAATACTCTTTCTTAGGTTAAATCTAATTTTAACGGACGAAAATTTTGACCAGAATGACATCAGACTGTTGGCATCGGTTGAGGAGGGAGGGAAATCGGGCCAAATCAGAACCCATCAACTTGAGCGAAGAAAGGCCATGGCCTTCATTCCTGATTGCATCTCATCTTCAGGAAGATCCACAAAAGCGAGCCAGGCCTTCAGCATCACTCGATCACACCTAAATACCGCCATGTGAACAAGGCCGAACCTAAAACCCGTCCGAGCTAGTTGGCGTCCCTCAAAACCAGAAACATGCCCACAAAAATAGAGTACAGCGTTTATTAAAATCGTAAACCTGTTTTTTGTTTCTTGTTTTTCAATGTATGTACCGTCGCTTATAATATAAGCTTCGTTACTGAAACTGATAAATGTAATTTAAATTTGTATGGAGTCCTGGTTTAAATTGGCCGTTCTTACGATCTAGTTCTGATCTAAATTTCTTATCTGGATGACATGCGTACATTAAAATCATAAAATCGTTACCCACCTAGTTCCCTCAAACCCGTACCCAAGGCACAAACCAATCACGGCAAGCCCTCTGACACCTTAACAACGCTAGTTGTGTTTGTTCTGTCCGAGTTGTTTGACAGCGTATCATTCAAAAGAATCAAATTTAGCAAAGTTTAATAAATGTTTAACAGCTAGACACTTGGTAACACACCAAACAAAATAAAATAAAACTTCTAGGTCATCGGCAAGAGAAGTGGTTCCAAGTCTGATCCTTGAGCAACTGCTGAAGACCTAGGCCTAGATGGGATCTATCGCGTTGGTTAGGCACAGAAACAGGAGTGCTCCCACAACTCACCCTCGAGGCACTGCGTAACACCTAATTGAATAAGTAATTGGTTTAGGTAGGGTTACATTTTGGTAGGTTTTCATCTTGCGCAGTTTTACAAAGCAGTTCGTGGGTTCGCTAAATAGTGACGAGCGACGAAGCTCCATTCAGCATACCACTTTCTACCGGGGATTTTTAGAGTTTCTTTACAACCACTCGCCCCGATTCCCCGACCCAATACACGGGGATTATTACAAACCCTGCGAAAATAAACGAATGTTCCAGTATAAATCAAGCAGTATCGGCCAGTAAAGCATCATTCTCACCCCATCATAATGCGCTATTTTCCCAGCGTACCAGGAAAAATGAACTATATTCTCGTTATTCTTAAAGACTATGGGAAAACCAAGGCAATGAACGAACTGCTTGGCCTACTACCAAGGTTATCATCGAACCAAGAAGTAATAACTTGAAAAGGTAACGTCATTAAATCTATTCGATAATGCGGATAACCAACAAAGTTTTACAATAGCCGGAACTCGGAAGCCTGGGTTCGTTGGTGATCGTAAAGGGTGTGAAAGGGTAAATACCGTTAAGAGGGCACCTGGTTTATTGAGGAAGCGATGATTAATTTGATTAATTTAAGTTTAAACGATAAGGATTCCTTTAGGTGAAAACTAACTTTTATAGGCTATACAGCATAATATTTACTGCCCGTTAAGTACAGTGGTCAGGGAAGGACATCCGGTTGACACTGATATATACAAACACAATGAATACCAAATACAATGAATACAGCAGGCAATAAACTGGCCAGAAAGCCGAAGTTTGTATCTGTAGGCTGTATTTATCTATTTAATATAGCAGGCCACAGATGCCCAAATCCACCTCAAACATTTAGCAAGGCAAACATTCTCAGCTTCGTTTTAATATTCTTCCAACAAACTTATCAGTTCGACGATGCAGAACGACACGTGATAACTAGGGTTACCGTACAGCACAAGGCGCTTGCGTTCGTATAGGAAGGCGCAAGACGTTCGTAGGAAGGCTATTAAAACAAATTGTTAAACGCTGCATTCACTTTTTATTGTTTTTGTTAGTATTTTGATTTGTGAAATAACATCAGCGTTACGTCGTACACCCACAAAATTAAGGCGTGGGGGGGGGGGGGAAGCACACCATTTTCCAGCTAGGGGGTTGGGGGAGCGCTGTAAGCTCCCCCAGTGGGGTCCGGGAAGCTCACGCAATTTCAGCAATTTTAATGAATTTGAGACAGCTGGAAGACCCAAATAAAGACTTTTTAAAAGGGAGGGCTGACGCCAGGCGGCCAGGCCGGCCGGCCGTACACAAGCTAAAATAGTTTTAATTTTGCGAAATTGGGACGAGGCTGGGTGGGGCAGATTCCCTCTCGTACCCCAATGGCACGAAGCCCGTGACTTCTTGGGAACTAGACTAGTTGTAATACGTTTCCACTTAAGAGTCCAAAGAATTGAAGTTCGCGTAATATTCGCCATCAGATGAAGTCACTGGTGTGTAAATAAATACAGGTGCAAACCTATTTACGTTGTATTTTGGATTTATATGTCAGACTGTCTGAGCGAGAATTGAATCCACGACCTTTGAGACCAAAGGCTGAAGTCCCACCGCTCAGCCATACTGACACGGCCATGTACACCGTGTCAGTATGGCTGAGCAGTACGACTTCGGCCTTGGTCTCAAAGGTCGTGGGTTCAATTCTCGCTCAGCCTGTCTGACAAAAGGCAACGTAAATAGGTTTGCATGTGCATTGATCAGTTTTCGAGCCCATTTGGCTTTCTGTCCTGTTAAGTCACTGGTGTGTCACGTGCTTTTTCTCTCCACAAATTTTCGTCAATTTGATGAGCTATTCAAGCTCGTTAACCGCTGCACTAAATCATTTCTCAAAGGCCTTACCGAAGATTTTCTGCACATTAAATTTAACCACGAATTTACGTTCAGAATCCGTGGCAGCTCGTAACGCCAACAAAATCAATGTAACCAAACCCACGCCCTTTAAAACCTCAAAATGAGTGACGTGCGGCTCGACCTAAAAGATCGTAGAATCTCGGAAAAGGAATTCCTTCTGCGAAACTTTGCCTTCCTTCGCATTCCTTACCGCCAAATTATTCCTCAGAAAGGGAAGAAAAGTTTCGTCATGAAGTAATAATACACTCCAAGACCTACGCCGGGGATAACAGTTAAGAGGTAAGCGCTACCTCTGAGGGTAAGTTGAGGGGTAAATGAATTTGGTGATATCAGTTCGGAGGTAAGTTGGGAGGAAAGAAGATTTACCCATCAGTTCCGGGGCAAACATTACCTCGGAGGTAGCTAACCCGAGAGGTAAATAGTTGGTGATAACAGTTAAGAGGTAACCCATTTCGAAGGTTGAACCGGTGTAAAGTTACCTCCAAGCTCCGGGGTAAATGAGCCGCAATTACCCCGACCAAGACCGTGGGGTAACTTGTGAGGTAGGGGTCAAAAAGCTACACCGCATGACACTAATGCACTGCAGCACAGTGAAGGCAGGCGGTGCCTTTCGTCCGTGGTGATTCCACGTAAACAAGAGATCAGAACTCTTCGCATAGCTGTCTATCATTCCTCCGTTGGCTCACCATACAAAACATTGGTAATATTAGTAAAGGAGGTTTGACCTCAACCTCCCTCGATGCTTAATAATTCTCAGCCGTCCTTCAATATTTTCCACTCAAATTTAGTATATCATATCAAAAACCAAAACTGGTAAAAGGGGCTACCAAGTTCCGAATGGTTCGGCCCTTGAAAGGAGTGATATCAACACACCAAAACATTCGCCAAGTTAATTGCACCGCTTAATAATTCGAAGGTTAAATGAAAACTAGAACATTGCTACTTTCGGTAGCAATGTTCCAGTTTTCTTTTAACGTCCAAAGTATTATTCGGTGCGATTAAGTTGGCGAATGTTTTGGTGTGTTGATATCACTCCTTTGAAGGGCCGAACCATTCGGAACTTGGCGGCCGCTTTTACCAGTTTTGGTTTTTGATATGATATCACTCCAATTTTTTTAATTGTTTATTGGCTCAATTCCACTATCGTGCAGATGTGTACTATACAGTGACTGGACGCGAATACAATTTCTTTGCAACGTTGTTTAAATTTATCGTGATGCACTAGTGTGTGTCTAGGCACGTACGTCAGTATCCACGTTCTCATTGTCCGAACTTTGGCCGTCCAATCAGGGACGTAAAGGTCTGGGTTAGGGGGACCAGCAACTAGCGGCGGATGCAGAACCAGCTCTCGGCACAAGGGCAAGCCGCCTGTGACGCGATTGACGTCATCCATCGTGGTTATCGTCCTCCATCTTAGTTCCCCCAGGGGATTCCCCTACCTTCCCACCTGCTGGAATGAGAAACGCGCCTAATACAGTGGAAGCATCGCGAAGTTGCTATCAAGTTTAAATTTATACAGACGATTACAAGGTTCAACACAGGCACCCAGCGTTTTATTACAGATTTTTTTAATGTATTTTAGTATTCAAATCAGGCGGAAAGCTGTTGTTAGTTAATAAATCGATGGAACGCTGCGTGTTACTTGCCTGAGTAAAACGAAGCGAGGATTTCAATATGGCGGGCGCGAGCAACCATCCTTGCGCATGCGCTGATGTTCTTTGCCGCTTGGCATGTTGGGATATAACACGGCGCTGACCTAGTTAGGGCTGGAAGGAACGCGAGAGCTTGTAGTTGCTGGTCCCCCTAACCCAAACCTTTACGTCCCTGGTCCAATGAGAGACGATGCCGACAATACTAACAATGGTTATAACAATATTTTCGTACTTACGCACCCTCCTACGCCATTCCCATTACGCCCCCAAGCGCCAAACCATAAAAGGTACGCAGTTCGTATTGTACTGCACCCATTCGCCCAATTTCATAGCTGGAAGCCTTCCCGTTATTTTGGTATCGATGAATAATCACATGGAAATTGACATGGGGATGAGCGGACTAGCTAGTAGCTAGCTAGGAACTAGTAACACATTTACAACGTTATTGAGGGTCAGATTTTGCATTGAAAGCAGCTTAGCTGGCATTCCTACAAGAGTTAATTTTTGTCAGGTGGGTCATTGCTCTCGATTTCAACACAATTTAAGCTTTTAAACCGCATTATTATTTTTTCCCAAGTACCTGAAATATGCCCAACTATGCTTCAAGATATAAGACACTGACGCTATGGCGCCGCGCTAAAATGGTTTACAACCTCGACAATTGAACTGCTGTGATGTTTGTTGTAATGATTGTTGCCTAACTTGGCGCGACACACTAGCGTGTGTCTAGATAACCTTTGTTGGACTTGGTGAACATGTGTCCGAACTTTATTAATTGCAATTTGCCACATCGGAGATTTGGACTTAAGCTGGGATCGTAATTTTTATTTTTGGCTTCTTGTTCTTGACACGACATGTTTCTACTAGATTCTGTACAGATGAAACTATTTGTCCTATAAAACTGGTTCTTAGCTCATTTTTCAGGTATTGCTCTGTAAATGTGTGCTTTCCATGAGTCCTTTTTTAATTGGTCAAATGATTCGGGGGTTAGGGAGCTCTAAATGGCTAGACTGATTGTTTACTTTGTTTTAAATATTGTTATTATGCCACAATGCCAATCAGCAAACGCCAGCAGCAAGACATAGAATGAAGATTAAAGAACGTGTTTCCGTATTGGCTCGCGCAAACCGTAATTGTTAGCGATACAAAACATTAAAACAAGCTAATATAAACTGCATGGGCTAAAGTAGCACGAATTAGAAAACAAAAACGAACTTGTTTGATGCTTAAGGTAAGGTTTAACTGACCCGAAGTCAAAACAGCCAAGGAACACAAATAAATTTTTATGTGAGGGTTCAGATACTGCAGTGTTGCCGTATTGTTTAGTCCACGTGAAACCTTACTGCTGTATCCAACCATTATACATGTAAATATAATTAAAGCCAGAGCCCAAATTTCAAAACTTTTAATGCCCAAACGAACAAAGATAATGTAAGGCTGCACATTCGGCTACTATCTTGGTCAAATTTTGTCAGCGTTCTTCAGTCACGTTGTTTACGTTCATCACCCTACTGATGATACATATATCATTTTTCAAGATTTGCAAGCACTAATTTTCCAGATTGTAATTTCATTATTTCGTTCCAGGATATTTTCAGGTTTTCAATGGCTCGCACGAAACCTGAATTACCTGTACAGTTGTGCTAAGCGCACTAACACAATTAATTTTAAATATTTTCCGGCGATTTTGTTTAGTCAAGTAGAATGCACCAATCATTAGCTGACCTATCGTGTGCAAAAGTAAAAACGGTAAAAACATTTCAATACAGCAATAAGGTTTGCGCTGACTAAACAGCAAAGCAACGCTGCGGTGTCTACAGCCTTACAGGAATTTTTATTTGTGTTCCTTTGATGTTTTGACTTCGGATCAGTTAAACCTTACCTTAAGCATCAAACGAGTTCGTTTTTGTTTTCTAATACTACAAAACTATGCTGTAAACAATGAGAAAATGTAATTAACGGTCAGTTAGCTAAGGTTAAGGTACGAGGCCATCCTGCAGGATAAGTACAAAAATGATGGAGTAATACACTGAAGTAGTCGTTTAACTACATATCTATGCATTCCATAAGAATGCTCTCCAATCTAGCTCCCTGTTTCTGCATAATTTCTGTTACCCACCCATATGTCGTCTTTTTTCATTGGGGGAGGACGGGTTAGTAAAATATAAGCGAGAAATTGCGTGTTTGGTTAATCCAGGGTGGTCAATAAAAAAAAAAGAAACAGGAACTTGTGTCTTGTTTTGTAAAAAAAACAAAGGCAATGATAGATACTACCTTTCTGGATCAGACATTTTGGGTCCGAAAAGATAGTTCGTGTTTATTGCTGACAGAAAAGCAGTTTGACAAAAGATATCTCAAATGAGAGGTTTGCCTACGTATGCGTTTGTTCACACACCTCCAATAGCTCTAAGCATTCGATGTTTATTTACATCAATATTGCTGTCAGGAAAAACGTTTAACTCCTTTTCAGTGCAGTCTGAATTATGACCACAAGGGCGTTCAAAAAAAAAAAGAGGGGGGGGTGGTCGAGGGAATCACCATCGGGAAAAAGTCAAATAGCACTAAAAGGGCTAATGGCAGTAAAAAAGGGCAAATGGTACTAAAAAAAGGCAAGTAGCTCTAAAAAAAAGGGAAAATGGCGCTAAAAAAGGCCAAAGAGTAAAATGTTCAATAGAAGATGTAAATAAAGGCAGGCACTGTTTTTCCGTCCCCTACGAAAAGCGGTCTAAAGAAATAGGTCTGTTTATTTTGAAAGCCTTTTTAATTTTTTCTACCGAAAGGGCAACCAAATAAAAAAGGTTTTGCTTTCAATTATGGACACAATGGCTTTCATCAATTTAAGGAAGGACGTTTTGTCAGTGGTTGTGTGGTTTTTCCTTGCTTCTTTGGTACAGTTAACTGTGGGAGCATTCTGATGAACCGTTTGTTTTGACAGATACTCAGCTGGTTAAATGCATTTCTTGTTCAGGTCCTTCTCCTTTATCCGTGTTGACCAATCAGAGCCATGCTTTATTCAAAAGTGTATGAAAACACGTCACCGTCAGATGTATAACCAATCACGGCTTGACATTCGCTACCCCTTGGCTTACCTCCTAACTGATATCTCCGAATCAGTTGAGGGGTAAGTTGGGAGGTAAGTTGTGGGTTAACTACCTCCGAGGTAGCTAACCCTCAACTTACCTCTTGACTAATATCACCGAACTTTTCCCCTTTTCCGTTTGCCCCGGAGTTGTGGGGTAGCTACCCCGGGAGGTAAACTACCTCGGAGGTAGATTTACCCCGTGACTGTTATCCCCGGCGCTAGAGAGGGAAAATTAATTACAGGCCATAGCATTACTTTAGATATTATCAAAACTGTACTAGAAAAGGCCACGAAACACAGACTAAATGATTTTTTTGGAAAAAAAAAACTTCCTTCATAACAGCAAATACGGTTTTCGAAAAAAAATTGTGGCACTGAAGATGCTAACCATAATTTTCTTATGAAAACTTATACCAGATTGAACTCATAATGTTGTTAAAGGTATTTTTCTAGGCTAACCACATACCGTCAACGACATGAACTCGCATTTGGGCCCACTATAACGTAGGACCGCCCATAAAAAAAAACACACAACCTAAAAAAAATTTGTTAAGTCTACAATTTTTTTCCCCCAAGTTCTTAACAAAAAGTAAAACGAAAGGGCTTATCTGTGCTAACGAAAGTCCAATTCCGTGGCCGAAAAAATGCCCCCCCCCCCCTATTTATTTTTTTAGAAATAAACTTTTCTTTGGTGTAATTACGATGTTCCAAGTAAAAATTTTACGTACGACATCGCTACTACCCAGAAGGAAAGTTACACATTTTTCAAGGCCTATTTTAAAAAAAAAACGCGAACTCGGAATTAAATATTCGATCAACAAAATGTTGTCCTTTTTTTTTAAGAACTTAGAAAAAAAGTTTGGACTTAAAAAATTCAGATCGCAGCAGTTTTTTTTTATGGGATTCCCTATGTGTGTAACAATCACATTGGACCATTCTCTGAACATTTCTGTTGAAAAAGTCTACCGCAATGGTTGCAAGTCAGTCAGCCTAATGATACAGCCATTATCCCAACTCCCGAACTCGTTAAGTAGGCCAAAAGATAGAAAGGAATGTCATTAACGTGGATGATGGGAAAAATTAGGCACAAGCCAACCGTGTCAAAACATTAGCAGCCCAACTTGCTAAGCCGTCCATATCAAACATTTTTTTTTCCTGATTCTTCGACCCATAAACACTGGGTGGTTTTAATATTTTTATTTTCGAACGATGAATTTCCGAAACAAATTCAGGGTACAAACCTTTTTTCGCTAGTCAATGCAGGGCTGTGAAGTGAAGCACTTACAAAATTCTATCTTATATAAGAATTAAAGTTTATGCAGGGCATCAAGTAAATTGATGTCATAACTCGCAAGTGAAGTGGCGAATCGTACACAACAAACAAATGTACAAATTTCATGTAGGACATAAAGAAAATGTATGTCACAAGTGAAGTGGCGAGTCGTACAAAACAAATTAATGTAAAAATCTCGTAGGAACATGTGTCCGGAAATGACCACCTTCCAAGATACTTACGTGCCCACACCCCAGAATAGCGGATCTTTCGAATGCACCGGCATACCTTCCAGCTGCCACTGCTCCGAATTAAAGGGGTTTCTGGTGTTTTAAGCTGTGTTTTTTTTTACCTTAACCTTACATGCAGACAGATGTCTAAGAACGGAGGGCAATTATTCTAGATACGTGTTCATACGGAATTTTAGTCTGTTGCAGCAAGACTAGCAGGTCGCATTTCTTATAGACGAAATCAAAAAGGAAAGCTTTCAAAAGCAGGTATAGCTACAGATATTCTTTCCTTCTCGTCGATATGCTACCTGATTAAAGGGGCATTGCCATCAAATGACAAGCTGCAGCATCTATAGCCATTTGCCACTATCCATTTCTGTCTAGCCCTTACTTTCAACAGGCGAAGGAACACGCAAATAAATTTCTTTTTACACAACGAACAAGCCGTGTGCCTCCTTAATTATTGAGTGTAAAGTTGTGCGCCCACGGGCACCAGGAAGCAAGCGGTAACGTTACGCATAACGACATTACGGCAGCTTTTATTCGATATTTCGACAGGTTTGAACCGCTAGATGGGCGCTATCTAGTGACAGTGACATCGTTAACTTTGACCGATGGCTCCCTGGTGCACGTGGACGCACCAACTTTATATTCAATAACTAAGGAGGTAAGCTGCTAGTTTGTTGTGTAAAAAGAAATTTCTTTGCTCGTTCCTTCGCTTGTTGAAATCAAGTGCTACAAGAAACTAAATAATGGTAGACGACGCTAGATGCTGCAACCTGTCATTCGGTGAATAGGCACCTTTAATTATATCGTGGTTGTTGACTTTCGCAATTCATTCTCGGAGGTATACATTACAAACTTCTTTAAGAAGCGTGTGGAGAAGTTGAACATTTAAGGCCTTGTTAAGAACTCAGAACTTGCATTTAGTATACAGCATATCAAAAGATACTCGCTGCAGAATACCGTTTCACAGCTATTCAAATCTTTACGTCCTTGCCAAGAGTTCGACGTATGTCGCAATGGCGAACACCAAAATATCCTCCGTATTTCATAACTGACCGCAAAACTATTAGAACGGAAACATAAGACTTTTTTTTTTCAACCTTTTGATAAACATTCGTGAATGCCCGAAGCATTTCCCCGATCGACACCAAGGTCTTTAAACCGATCGTCTTCCACGAAAGATCAACTTTCCGACGACACAGTTCAGATTAGTTAAGACCAATGGCAGCCGCAAACGTCCAGTTTATGTTTTACCGGACACACTTTATTTGCAACATAACCAACGGCAATCAAAGCTGAAATTGCTTTTATGAATACCCAGTTTACAGTTGAAACATGAAGAGATAAGGTTCTTTTATTGCTTCTGAGATTTACTCTTCCCAGAAAACGAACGTGGCGGTACCAAAGCAAAACGCTAGACACGGAAGTTGCCGAAGAGACATCACACGATGACATTACCGAGTTCGCATATCGATTACCTCTATGACCTTTTGCCACTAGAGTTTTTGCAGCTGTATCGCGTCTTGTTTGAAATGTCCTGGTTCTTCACTCGCACCGGGACAGCTTTATCATCGCATGGCTGTCACTGCAACTACTCAGGGAGTGGACGATTGAGTTCAAGATTTATTCGAGCACAATTCACTCCTTGCTGCACAGCTAGGGGTAATGAACACAGAGCATTAAAGTGTCCGCGGCCTATCTTGAGTTCGCCCCAGAACGACACAGATAATCAATTGTATGTTTTTGGTAGCAGAGTGCCTTGTTGATATCCAAGATGGTTACAAAAACAATGGCGGCCGTGACTAAAGCCGCCCCTTCCAGGAAGACGTAGCCGCTCATAAATACCTGCAGGACTCAAGGCAGGCCGCGGTCACTATAAATATTAGGCACTGAATCAGGTTGCAGCCAGTTTCATCCCGGGCTAGTCCTGGAACCTTGCGAGTTGCTCACCCAAAACTGGCTGCTTGAAGCCTTGGCCCAGCCAGCTTTTATATTTGCTGCATGGAGCAGAGGATTCCCGGCAAGAATTTACGTCACGTGACTGGCTGACAGCCGCTGTGTTCGGCCAATTCCCGTGTTAGGCGGCAATTGAACGGCCACGCTGCTGCTCACGTAACGACAAGGTGCACCGCACAATTTTGGGAACCATCTTGCATCTTGCTATTCATGTAAGCAGCCCTAACATCGTGTATTCATGTTACATCACTAACATCGTGACAAGAACCTAAAATGATGCGATACAACGGCAAGATTTATACAAAAATAAATCCATAACTCCATAAATCCATTCAAGCAATAGGATATTTCAACGAAGCAGTCACAAGGACTGGCATTGTGAGAATCCATCAGTCTGAGAAAGAAATGAACAAAAACAACAAACTGCTCCAACTGGCATTCAGATCCAAGAATTCCCACAGTCGGGGTATTATTTTTCTTACTTTCAGCCTAAATTCACGGGCCGCAGGTTGCATGAGACCCTTTGAGGCCCTAAGTTAGGCCCACCACCGCCTTAAAAATCGGCCCGCCCTTGTCATTCAGACTTAAAATATGAAGCATGCAGTGACGGACATTCAAACGACGACCGTGTAAAAATTGAAACAGTTTACGATACTTTCATAATGTTCAGAAGAACATTATAAACATTGTGAATTGTGCAATTCGAAGAATTCCTTCGGAAGCAATTTTTACACTATTTTAGAGCCTATTTCGGTCTGAGAGTGCACGTTTTTCAAATTTGCCAAGCAAATTAGACGGATATTACGTCGGATATCCTAGAATTTGCATTAGGTTCTAAAGTATCATAATAGTTGTTTCACAGAGTGCCCTTTTTAGAGCTCGGCCCTTCTTATACCATTATTTTTGCTTAGGTCAGGCCTGCAAGCGAAAATGGTTGTCCACCCCAGGCATAAAGTCACCTCAAGCTAAGTAATGCTCGGCGTGATGAATCGACTCAATACACATAACTACACAAGCGATCAGGCAGCAGGCATCGCACCGACCAGCTGCAACGGCCCCGCGCGTCTGGTACGAAGGAAAGCATTGCGGGAGAGCTTTTCAGGACAGCATGCTTCTCGATGGGCTAGCTTCAGGACCTTTTGAGCCTTATCGACTTCCGCTAGCATGAAAATTAACATGAGTGGTAGAATATAATACGGTGTTCGAAAATTCAAAAAATGATTTGTTGTTTTACATTTTTTTAATAATTATCATTTTCTACGTATAAATGACAGCAAAGCTCCTGGCTATTAAAACGAAAATAGTAGAGGAAAATGGCGCCACAGCTATGCCCACGGTCTATGACGCTGCTGAAAGTGAAAGCAGGAGTAAGTTGAAGCTAGTAATACAACTGTTGCAAGAAAAACAATTAGGAAAATCTGGTTGGGGTGGATGGTGGTAAAAACCGATACCCAAACCGAAACCGAGGTTTTTTGGGCGTGAAAACCGAAACCGGAACCGAAATCAAAAAATGAAACCGACCCACCCCTAGGGGGGGATTTGAGTCACCGGAAGCGCTGATTGAGATTGCGAAGCGAACGCAAATCACCGTTTGCTATCTAGTGTTCGCAACAATTGAAGAAATTTAATTTGGTCGAACATGAGATACCATAGGCCTACCTAACCAGGGTTGTAAACTTTGCATTCAACACCACCCGTGCGTCGGCGAGTTTTAAAGTGAAGTAGACGTTCAAGAAATACAAGGGTAGAGGCAACCCCAAGATTAGGATAGGGGAAAAATTTTAATGGCAGGTTGACTTTGACAGAGTGTCCTTTTCAGTTACTGGTCGGAACATGTGCATTCAGGAGTTAAGCCTACCAATGCTCAACTACCATGACAACCAAGTGCACCACAATGGAAGTAGCAACAACACCGAATCAGAACGCCTGGCCGTATTTTACGAAATGGAAAAGGAAAAAAAAACCAGCAAAAGCCAAATATCCATCCAGATCTTTGACAAGAGTTCGCACATCGATCGTAAACCTCGTCAGTCACTGCAGGTACGAATCTGTAACCTGCTGTATTAAACGTGACACTTTGGCCTCCCACGACATCTTATCACACAACGTTGTTATGGCAACAAACAGATCGTTGGTGGGAAGAGGGAGGGGGGTGCAAAGGGGCGTTCAAACGACTAGCGTTCCACGGAACTCGTCCAAACTGACAGTGACGAACATGACGTATCAATCACAAGGCACGCCAATCGCTATATAGTGTTGCCTAGAGAATACACTGCGTTCGCGCGCACAGTTTATTTTTTTCTTACAACCTTTGCCCATACCAGGACATCACCAGTTTACCCAGTCTTAGGTTTAGCAACAATCATTTCCCGTACAAAACTTTAGAAATTACGTGAGTGACTATATCGTACTTGTTTGGAAGTCACCCGTGGTTTGTCATCCAAAATTGCTCACTATCGTTGCGTACTACGGCATCACCAGTTGGACTGTCGACAAAATGGAGCAAAGCGATTGCAAACAGTCCCTGTTGCGTTGGAGACAGCGTTGTGGCTCATCTTTTCCGTTGCGTCACCGCATCTTGTTTTTTTGTCCATTTGCTTCGGTAGCGCGTCCCTGGATGGCGTTGACGGCAGTTGCAACAAGCCGCTATCCGACTTTGGTTTTTCAGCAGATAAATCCCCCCCAAATTTTAAGAAATTTTGTTGGAAAAGCAACAAATTTAGAGGCCCGTTGAGAATTAAAGTTGGCAGAAATTTGAGTGCGCGTTACATCCATCTTGATATTTACAGACGAATTGGCAGATTTTCGCGCTTCGAAAACTACTGGTGAGCAAACAGGTGAGCAGCTCACACCACATCAGCATTTTGTCACCTTGATTAATGTCTCCACAACACGCCCGATTTAAAATGTTAAAACCACTTCCGGGTGTAACGCTATCAATGTACAAAATCTGGTTGCAATTGATGCGGTGGTTATTTCGTGATGCGGATACAAAGCTAACATTGGAGTGGATTCATAAACTCAGACGTTTCTTTCTAATGACCACAATTTTTACCCTTTACAAATGAGCACATCCCCACGTATTCCATGCTCTACCGGGTGGAAAACCTCCTCAAAACAAGAAATACTGAATGGGGTGCCGTGGAACTTACTTCAATTAAGTTAGCAAAGAGCTCCAATCAGTTCTTGTTGCTCCAATTCCTATACTAATTGTTAAAATTTTGCTCGTAATACTCACTACTCATTTCGAGGTTCGTTTTAAGTTGTATTAAACAATAGTCGATGGCTACTTTCACCATTGATCAATTGTGCCTAAATCTTGCCCGCCACCCCCTACTTTTCAAGGAATTTTTCTTTTAAACCAAGTCTCACACCAACTTTCACCCCATCGGAAACCGGTTTTCAAAGTATGAAAAAAAATTGTAAAAAATACCAAAATGCTGTAGCAGTAAACCCGGAGGTTCCATTCACTTTTTAGAATGGTTAAAGGACTGATTGCAGTGATCTAATTCTAAAACAAGAATATCTGCTTATGCCTACTTTATCGATTTTTCTGCTTTAATTTGGTTGACTGTTATGGAAAGCTGAAAACAGACAGCATAAAAGAGCATAAAAACCTTCAAAACAATTCTGTCAAATTTGAAGCAACCATTGACCATTTAAAAACAGCTCACAACCCTTTTTCTTGCTCTTGTTCATTATAATCTTGACTTTAGGTTTAGGAGGAGAAAGGCCACTAACCGCCTCCCTCTGAATGAATTTAAGAAATAGCTGGTCTTGACATTTCCCCTCTTTATATTCATCAGCTTTAAGAAAAACCCCGCCGTTACGTTTTTCAAAAACCAAAATATTCCAGTAAAATAAACAAGTATTAATAAAAGCACATCCACGCATATTTTTTTAAGTTATCTTCGTGAAGGAAAACGGATTTTCTGCCGCAGGCACAAAATTCCATCTCGTGTCATTCTCAGTTTCTCAGTATTTCTGCTTTCATTCAAAACAAGTCTTTTTTTTTTTTTTCGTCTTTTTCTGAATCCTCGCAGATGTCGAACACTCCATATACAGCACGCCCACCAAAATGCTTTTTTAATGCCCAGAAATTAATGAATTCTTTAACGATGGAAAAAAAAAAAAAAAGACTGGAGGAAGGGGGATGGGAGCAGTGAGTAAAGTCTATCCAAACGACTGGGCTGAAATGATTCGTTCCTTCGTGCACGCGACCCAGCTTGGCACATATCACGAATGGATCAATTTCAAGGCCCATAAAAATTACAAAACGTCGTTTTAATACGTCGGCCGGCAACGGTGTACGCAAGTGTTTACGATCCCAAACAATACGTCAGGGTTGCACAAGATCATTACAGAGGCTTGTTTACCGTGATGCTGTACCAAAAGTTTTTAATTACAAAAATCTACAGCAACAAAACTATCAGCTTAAAGCCTAATAGCAAGGAACAGTAACGAAAACTACTTCCTGAATACGCCGTTTTAAATTTTTATCAGGTTAAAAAACATGTAGATAAAGATCCATGCGCATACAGAAATAGAAAAGGCATATGAAGCACTCAACAACATAAACATCAACAATTAACTAACAAGCATAACAAAACGAGAGTTGAAGGCATTAAGAGATGGGGCACAAGCAACATGGGAGGGAAGGGCATTCCAGGCATGAACACACCTTTCTGTAAAGAACTGGAAGCGAAGTTTAGTAAGGGACACACAACCACAGAAGCGAAAAGGACGGCCACGAGCAAAAGTGAAATTCGGTGAAAAAAAAGATAAGCGTTACGTTAAAGTGCAATTACATCCATTTTGAAATGTATGCTTTACTTTTGGATCACTTACACAATAACTAAACACAAGAACTGTGGTAAGAATACGTTACGTACGTCCGATACAACAATTTAATTATTGCATCACCAAAACACGATACGGAGACAGCCATTGTTTTGCTGGAACGTGCAGAAATTAATGCCGACAGATGGTAGTCGTCGACTTCGACTCGCAGCCGATTGAGATAGCTCTATTGGCTGTGAGAGCTCAAGCGTCCGACGGCCTTAGCTGGCCACTACAACTGTCCGCCAGCTCAATCGGCTGCGAGTCGAAATCGAAGAGTGACATCAGTCGGCATTAATTTCTGCGCGTTCCAGCAAAACAATGGCGGTCTCCATGTCGTGTTTTGGTGATGCAATAATTAAATTGTTGTATCGGACGTACGTAACGTATTCTTAGCGCAATTCTTGTGTTTAGTTATTGTGTAAATGATCCAAAAGTACAGCATGCATGTCAAAGTGGATGTAATTGCCCTTTAAGGAGGTTACGAGTAAGTTGGTAAGTAATGATCATGTCCCCACGATGAAAGCGGTTTTGAATGGTCGTAAGTTGGCGCTTACGTAGGCGATGTGGGCAGGACAAGAGAATGAATGGAGGGACACCAACAAGACGGTTCAACGAGTAAGGATTTTAAGGGCGCCAGATTTGAGAGCAATAATCGAAAAGTGGAAACAGTCAAGTTTTGAATAAGACAGTAAAAAGGGAAGGAGTGAGATCAGAGAAACCCTTCAGAATGAAATGTGCCTTATACGGACAAATTTAGAGATGACAATTTCAGTGTGAAGATTGATTAAGAGAACTGTCAACAGTAATACCAAGGTCCGTATGGCTATAGCAACAGGAGTAATCAGTTTTCCAGACAGACGGTACGGAAAATGGGGGTTGTTAAGACCAAAGTAAAGACCATGGCATTTATCAGTGTTAAAGAAAAGGGAATTTGCAGTTGACCAATATTGGTATAGAGCGATTAAAACAAAAACTTGACGCGCAAAAATGTTTTAGCGCAAAACGTGTTGGAGTGTGTCGGAGACAACATTTTTGTTTGGGAGAGGGGGGGAGTAAGGCTGACATTTCCGGCTAGGTCCCCGTTTTTGGTGGTTTTTCACGCCTTCCGTCTTTTTTTCCGACTGAGACTCAGTTTTCCGACTGTAATTTTTGATTGGTTTCTTCCCCACCCCCTCCATGTTTTGTCCCTAGTATAATCGTTACCCTTATATCACGACCTCCCAATTTGAGGCCAAGCCCATGCTCCACTTTCCCGAGTTTTATTAGCCGTGGCTTAAGTATTTTAGCCTTGCGCTCATGGGGGAATGGCGTACATCGAAACTGACTTCTAGCTTGATAGTAACAATAACGATGTCAGTCATTGGTTCATAAAATAGCCTCGAAAATGTGCACCACGAAGAATTTATTGTCTTTAAAACTGATAAGAATCATCTCTAAATCCTTTTGAAAACAATGCCACGAACAAGTGTCTAAAACCTTTCCGGATAGAATCAACGAAACGGAGGACACTGTGTTTTCACCATCTGGCTCTATGGGATACCGGTAGCGTTACCAATATGACACCAATCTACATTAATACTACTGTAAGCGAGAGAATCATCATCGCATAGCAGTGACAGCATTCGCGTGCATCATCGCACAACAGTAGCATCGACAAAACTCAGAATCAGAACGTGTGGTGCCACTGTCATCTGTTAACCCACTGCCATCTGTTAACCCATTGCCATCTGATAACCATTGCCTACTTCAAGGCCACACAAGAAAAAAAAAGCCAAGCAGTACATAACAAACAAATGAAAAGCACATATCACTATAGTGCTTCTTTTACTTCAGCTTCAAGGCCACCTTAGAACTAGCTCGCTAGCAGCATCTTCTGCAATGTGGGTAAAGGGGAAATTGACGTCCTTAAGTCGGGTTATCAGCTAGTAGAGACAAACAGCGACGAGACTGACCCACTTACAAACGCCGCTCTCTACCTAATTCGGTATTATCACGTCTAATCGTTTATATTCTTGGATCATGTACTGTTTATCGACCCTACGTAAAATCGGCGCGACTTCCAGGTCCCAACCAGCTCACTCACTGTCGATCACTACGTCTCACGTCGTACTACCCACACTGGTGCAAAGAGGAATCCGGATAACCTGGGTCCTTTACGGAAGCAAACCCCTACCACACGTAAACGCGCTCACCCACGATGCAATCTATCATAAGACATGACCTTGACGGACGGCTAGCAAGGTCAGCCTCTATGGTCGACTTTTTACGTTTTATCAAGTTTCGCATGCGCCAACATGTGTCCGAACTGGATCATTAAGTAGGTGTAACTCATGACAAGAAACCACGCTGAAGAATGGAAGGCGATTGGTGGGGGAGGGGGTGAGGTAATTGCTTGCAATGGCGTCCTTCCCGAGGTCGAAAAGATTAATTGTTCTCGACTGTGGGTGTAATCGACTTTACAGTCGTTCTGACGCTAGCAAAAGGGCACAGACTAAAAGTTTATTTTTAAATGGTTCAATTTGGACCTATTCCCTTTAACACGTTGATTGCCCGGCCCGTGATCGATGGCCCAGCTTCATGTTGACGGTTTTCTCCATCCAGACAATGTTTTGTTGTGGGTTCAGCTACAGCTAGCAACCAGATGGAAAAGCAACATACATCAAAGCGGAATAAGTTAAAGAGCTGCTTGCGCCCTCACAACCACCCAAAAACTATGACTGAATGTGATATAAAGGAATTGATTTTGAAGTGATTTTAAAGTTTCAGGGTCTCGAAAGAGTTAGGGAGTAACCATACAAAAAAAAAAAGCAAATCCTGAAAACTCATAAGATTGACGTAACGTTTGAATTTCTGCATCATTGTCTTCAACGATTAATTGATAGACGTGAAGTGGAGGCTTTTTCAGGCACCCTTTTTATGCGTCATGTTTTTTAGTTGTGGACTACAACAAATTCTGAATAATGATACGTGATTAATGTTGTCTTTTTCACGTACATTCCTTGTCACAACGTCATCTGAGAGAGAAGCTGTGGGTTTCGCTTCCCATTTCCAGGCCAATTGATTCAATATCACCAGAATCTTATTTTATCAAACCAATACTGAAAGACCTTCCTATGTGCGCATGAACTGGCATCGAGTCAGATGGCGAAACACGCGATTTCTACCCATAGTCGGCCTTGGCCCGAAGAAGCCATTTGCTTCACCGCTTCATGCTCGTGGAATGCTATGGCATGCAAGAGATACCGCATGCCGCGACTAATTGTAGCACCAAGGGTATTTTTTCGCACGTATGTTGTGAGGGTATGTTTTTAATTGGGGTATCCCAGAAAATAGTTACAGCCAGTCGTTCCACATTTGGCCGCATCCCAGAATGAGAAATGGAACATGCAGCAATATTTTCATGGACACTCCGTCGTGCCCTATCGACTCTCGTTTATGACGCTCCTGGTGGAATGGAAGTTTGTTCTAGGCCGAAAGGTTAATATTTGAAATTTTATATAATTTTCAACTGGACGTAAAGGGAAGAAAGAACGAAGAGGTCGACCTTCCAGTGCTCCACGATTTTCGCCACACTCTTAGCGTTAAAATGGTTTTCTCCTTTTGTAAACAAACATGCACCTTGTTACTAGCGGTTACTGCTGAAAGCCATGACAGATTATTCACATTTTAACAGTTTATTTCCATTGTATAGCGGCATGTATTGTATGACAACCGGTTTAGGTCTGTACACGTCGCCACACAATCTTAACAGTCAAATGATTTTTTCCTTCTGTAAACAAACACGTATTTTGTTACTCGTAGTGGCTGCTGAAAGACGAGCCAGATTCTTCACATTTAAATAGTTTCTTTCCACTGCGTACATTGTACCACAATCGCTACAGTTTGGCACAATCGCCACGCTCTTCACGTTTAAAGGGTATTTTCGAACAAAGCATATGTTTGGTGTTAAGGGATTTCTCCTGAAAAAACCCTATGTTCATATTTTGTGTCGCAGCATACGCTCCTTCTTGCCAATTACACTGGAATCAGAATTCGGAGTTGGCTGGAAGCTGAATTATTAAGTGTTGCTCAAACTAACACAGCATCGCATCAACATTATAGAGCGTTTCATCTGAGCAGAGCATTTGAGTTAATCAAGCATCTCAAATGTAGTTTTAGACTTTTTATGGATCGTAAATACCAATAGGGAAGATTACACTCTACCATATACAATGAATTGCTTGCCAAGGATCGCTCGCTGCATTACAACACATTTGAATGGCTTGTCTCCACTGTTCCAGTTACTTTGTCGAGTTCCATGGAAGATGTTTCTTAAACGTTTTGTGCACAAAGGACTATGTCTGATTGGCATGCCGTCTTCTACAAGTGGAACTACATCAAACACCGTTTACATGATGGTCACAAGGCAATTTGCACAGAATCCACTGGTCTTAATCTTGTATTCACGTCGCTGTCACCACTACCTGTTCGAAAAGCGCATAAGGCTTTTTACTTACTACCATCAGTACCTGTAGGAAGTCAATTCGTTACAGGTACAATACCTGTACATAACAGTTGCTTGCAGAATTGCCTGTATTTATCCAATTGCTTGCAGGTACAGTACCTGTACACAATCACTCCCTTTTATCTGTTGCTAAATCCTTATTCGATGAGGTTAGGTAAAAGAGCCCTTTGCGTTTTTCTACAGAAATACAAAACTTCTTACCTGACTAGAAGCCCTCCTGCTGTAATGTATCAACCCAGGCAAAACGGAAGGCCAGCATCCGCTTTTAAATTATGTGCAGGGTGGAGTAGTGAATCTGAAAAAAAAATAAAAAGTTCATTAATTTAAGAATCATTCAATAAAAGCATAAATGGGAACCATACAATTTAAATCACTATAACCACTGACTGTTTTTAGTTCAAAAGCTAAATTAAAATGACAGTGACGGCATCAAGACTGAAGCGTTTGGGGGAGAGGGGGGGGGGCGAAAGAGGGCACATATGGAAATTGAATGGGCCAAGGATTTTTCTTTCCAGGCAGCCGCTTTATACACTTTTATTGCGTTTAATTCAACCTGAACGTAACGTAAACTTCAATACAGTCCTATTTTTTTTTGGTAAAATACGCCCCCATATACACACATATACTGCAAAACTGCTACAAAAATAAGAAAATAAAAATAATTAAAAAAAATAAAAAACTAACACCTCAGCTTATTCAGTTGATTTCAAGTTTAGCCCGCCAGTTTTTTTTTTAATGTTTTTTTTTCTGGTGGTTACCTGAGTCTTGGGGTCAGGGGGGGGGGGCCGGCAGGGAGGCCGTGAAATATTTGGGGAGGGGGGGGCGTGGCCCACTTCTAGCGCCGTCACTGTAAAATGACGAAAGTATGAGAATTCACAAAAATGTCCTTATACCGTAAATCGCCTATTAGCAGCCCTGGCCAAGCTATGGCCGACCCCTCAGAATACTTTACTTTAAGAAATTGTTACATTACCTACTTGGGGGCTGTAACTAGGTTATTTCACGATTTCTGGCCTTACAGCATTTAAGATCGTAATTTTTCTATTAGAAATTGACATAAAGCTTCATACATTCAAGGAACTCGACGTTTTATTCCCTTAAACCGTGGTTTTTCTGCACCAAAATTAACCAAAAGCTTCGTACATAAACCAAACTAAATAACCTAGTAACCTGATAAACTTAAATTCCTGAACAAATGAGAGTAAAGGCACAGCATTAATGCTAGACTGAACCCAGATCAACGTGAATGATCGCAATTCGCCAAATTTTTCGCGTTGGAGTTAGCCCTAAACACCCTCCCTATTTCCTAAACAGAATAAGATTCGAAAATTTTACCAGCCCACGGGCGTTTAATAGGCGACTTACAGTTATATCCATCAACTTCTCGAGAATCGCTGAGCATGCTGTTGGGGCTGCTATTTATGCAATTTGATTACGCGCATGTCCGGGTAGCAAGGAATGACAGGATGCTATCCATTTGGCTGCACTTTGCTCACTGTTCTCGGGTTCTCTAAGAACCCTCACAAAGATCAATGGACTTAATAATTTACAAAGCTTGCTGAACTAAGTTATTTTAAGAGGAGCTTATACGAAGAGGTTAAGGCTGCGGAAAAAATTGTCTGAGAAATAACATGGATATCACATACAACCGCTGTTTAATTTCGTAAACCCCTTCCCCCTCACTTCCCACGAATAATTTCCCACATAAAAACAATTAAGTGGCATTCATCATTCGTCTTTTGGATATGACAATCAACAGACATAAACAGCAACGGTGTAGGAGCTTCAACTAGAAAAGTCTCGAGAAGTTTCGTGTTCAAATACCAGACAGGCCCCCCCAAGATGGACTACGATTGCAGGCGAATTAGGTCACAAAGTAGGGTTTCATCCTACACGCCCAAGGGATACACTCATTTAATTCCCCACAAGAGAAACCCGACATATCGATCGTTACCTATGCAATTCACCTTGAACGTCGTTACATTCTTCGCATTTTAGTTTAGGTTAGTTTTCGTATGTTAGTTTAGGTTAGTTTGCGTAATGTTTCTTGTTATGCTATGCGTGGGTTAGTTTACGTTAGTTTGCGTAATGTTTCTTGTTATGCTATGCGTGGGTTAGTTTACGTTAGTTTGCGTATGTTTCTTGTAACACTAAGAATGTGTGCCTGTTACACGTAGCAAAACTAGCAGAACTTCGATTAAAACTGCCTGGTGCAAATTTCTTATAAGGAAGAAAGACAAGTAGCACATCAGGAAAAGCTATTTTTTAAAGTTTATTAATAACCTCCTTTGACGTACGTTTTGCCTAGCTGGAGTAAAAAAAAAAAAAGAACTACTGATCAGGACAGGGATCATTGGTAGTCTCTTACACTTCCCGACAGGCAGATTTGGTAGGGGCTATGTCAGGGTTGCTTTTTCAGTTTTCAATCAGACCAGCTTAATTTTCACGCAATTAGGCTAAGCTTGCCACCATGACCCTCTTACATAAAAATCTTATTAACTGAAGCAGGAAATTCTAATTTAATTCACTATTACCTAGATTTAAATAATTTTAAGGACGATCTAGTTATGAACTAAGGTCTTGACAACAACATGGTTCGTTCTGAAACCAGTACTCGTAATTTCTCAGCTCGTATAGCTACTACCATGCACGTCACAAGAAATCATTACCTTCTGGGAAGCTAAATTTTTCCAACCTGTGCCAAACCCGGAATTCTGGCACTGGTTTCCCAAGTTGCTACCGCAAAAATGAAATCTACTTCGAGTCTGGATGGCGTTATAAAGAACTTTTGCCAAACTCTACTGCCTATGATGTTAATAATAAACGTTTCCAACAGGAAAAACTTCTTGTAGGGCGGAGGGGCAGAAATAACAAGAAGCAGAACCACTTAGGGTTTTCATCTTGGGTTTAAGCAAAAACATGTGCAGTGAAGATTGAATCTACAGCTTAGGTAAGATCAATCCATTTCATGCTATAGGGCAGTGACACAACGTTGCATTATTGTATATAACTCTATGCTGGAGCCGGTAACTAGGATAGCTGCAAGGGTCACTGGAGGGGGAAAAGAATGGCGTCTTACTGAAGACAATGCTGTTAAGAGTGGATTTCTTAGGCCTATAGTGCACGATTTTTGTCGATTTGTTGGCAGTCGCTGACATTTTTAAGCAAGAGGAATCTTTATTTTCCAATTACAACCTCGCAGCATAAGGAATTGGAGAAAACAACGTTTTTTTTAAGCCTATGAAATCCGCTCTCAAAGCACTGCCTTGACTAGATGTGCCGTTGTTTAACCATCCATTTTAATCTAGTGTCCCTTGTAGCTATATCTCTTGTAGCCAATATGACGTCACATGATGGTGCTCTACACTGAGAAAATCAAACGATGTTTTGAATGCAAATGCGACTACGTCATTGCCGAGCCACTGTTCGTATTGAACATGTTCCGGTGACGTAACCTCTCAGAAAGTTTCGTGGATGAAAAGTAGTTTACGGAAAACACTGATATGTAACTTTAACTAAGCTGCATATTCAGTCGTGCCAGTAAGCTAAGACCAACCTTCATAATACTACTACTGAAGGAACCTTGGTTATGATAGGTACAAGGACCTTTGGATCATACAGCTTCCGTAGGGTCGGACCACTTAATATGCAGCGCGAGAAACAGCACGAGATTTCTGCAAGATGAATCGGCAAAACTCAAACGCGTCTGACGTCACTGCATAGGTTCGCACCATTTTTACTGATTCTTGCATCTCATTGGCTGCCGATTTTGCTGGACGAATTGGATGAATCTACTGAAAAACCTACACTAACAAAAATATGAATGATCATCGTCAATCGGACTTAACCAAACGTTTAAATTGTTTTACAGTGCATCAAGCAACCTATACCTAATAAGCAATGCGCAGAAAACACACAAAGTTTGTTGTTTTGTGTCAACAGATTGACAGTCCCGTCACAGGCGGGCATCGTCAAGTCCGTCACTGAGCACTTTCATGAACTCTCCAAACAACTCAGCGCTTAAGCCACACCTCATCGAAGCATTTTCCGATACTTCAGCATGACGTCACCGCTGAAGCATGGTATTCATCAACTGCAGGAGCAGAGCCTCCTACGGTAACGGCCTTAACCGATCATGCCATAAATAATACGACAATTAAAATCTACCATAGACATAGGAGGAGCAGCAGCTTCGGTAGGTGCTGCTATCTCAACACCAAGTGGCCAAGTTGCAAACCTACCGACGACGTTTCCAAAGTCCGCCAACTAACGGCGCCACTTACCGAAGCTGTTTTTACGTCGCCTTTTTGCTTCGATCTTTATGATTCCACCGACAAAATATTGCGGACCTGCAGTTGTTCTTCATATTCTTTGAGGTTGTCCCCACTAAGCAAAAAGAAGTTAGAAATTAACAAGTCAGTCGACCGTTAGCAATAAACGTACTTATCGAGCGGTTTTTAACGGCAAAACTGCTCAACACGCCCATGACTACATAAGGGTGACAGGTGACTAAACTATGGAGAGCAACAATACGTTTTATGTGACGTAAAGTCGTAAAGTATTCACGGGGAGATTCTAGAAGACTCCAAAGTTGGTGATGTTATTGCTGTTATTGATGTTGTTGGTGATGTTAAACAACAAGCACTTTCATAAACCGACCAAGCAGCTCAAGAGTCCAATTCAAACAAAAGCTACTTCTTTTAGCACTTCTGATGGAAGAAGTAGATTTTGCTGAAACCGGACTCAAGAGCTGATGGGTGGGTTTAAGAAAGTGCTTATTGTTTTGGTTGGAAAGCAATAACTTTACCCTTTGTACATGGACACGCGTAACTTGACTACTGGTTAAGAATACTGGGAAAGAATACTGGTTTCTTCCCTTATCGCTTACCCACAATCCAGTGCGAATCGGCAGCGCGGTAGATATGGCGTAGGTTCAACCAGGATATGTTCAACCTCTACGTCCGTGGTTCATCTATTTACTACACGCCGCTATGCGCAGGGAGGGCGAACTTCAGGTCACCATTACCACTCTGCATTAGAAACAATTCGTTTCTCAACAAGGGAAGCAATTTTGTTCCTGAGCTTATTAGGTGTTCATGTCACGCACGTTGCGTTAGCTTCGTTTGCTCAAACCCCGCCATCTCACCCTCTTGTGCATGTTCTCACACCCCCCCCCCTCCGCAACCCCTTCCCACTTAGCGCCCATCCCAACCCAGAAATTCCTTCCGTTAGGCCTAAGGTATCGGTTTCAACATCACGATGATTAAGCAACGTCAAATTACATTAAAACTTTTGCGCTCTCTGTAATTGTTCCGTAAGTACGATGAAACATTCCTCCCTCCCTCCCGACTTTCCTTTCCGTCTCTCGGCGAGGGAGGGGGAGGAGGAATGAAGGGAGCTCCTACTAGGAAAAACTCAATTTGCGCGCAATTCGCTCTAGACCAACATTGAACTCTGGCCCGGGGCAACTGGCAGGAGCACCCAAGACATTAACGTTTGCGTCGCTCGGGGCCACCCACCAACCGACGTCGTCTTTTCCTAAGAGTTTCCGTCAACTCCGCCAAGAGTAAGAGCTACCATTGGAAAGCACAAAGCCCCCCAATTAAGCCATTTAGGACCACGTAACGACGCACGCGTGGGGACCTGGGTGGATGGTAGAGGGAAAAGGGAGGTATAGGAGGGAGAGGGGACGACCGACGATAAAGAAAAGAAGGCCTCCTTCGTTTGAATACCAAAACAAAATTCCCACGGACGGAAGTGAAAGAGGATGAGACACAATTCTCTAGTTTAAATGTAAAGCAACAAACGGATAAAAGAGACAAGAATCAAGCACAAGAAGAGTGTCGAATGAAAGACATCTGCTGTAGTTCCCTTACTCCGCTGAAGAGGGCTTTTGTGTAGAAGGTAGACTTGCATTAACTGGAAACTTTGGGGCTTCATTCGTCACTTGGAACATCACCGACTGTATACTTACAAAGCCCTCTCACCGTAACACTACCGAGACCCCCAAGGGACCCGTCATTATTCAGGGCGGGGGAGGGGGGGGTGAAAGAAATGAAAATATGACCACGAAATTTTCGACAACCGCCCCTACAAAATCTTTAAAAAAAATTTGCCCCCTCCCATTCACTCAAGGTCCAAAAATAATGTGACCTCCCCTCCCCAAAAATGCTCTTTTTGTATGCCTATTGAGACTGTCTGCAGACGATTTCCTGTAGACAAATTAAATAAGTAGCACTCGCAATTACAAGTTGCTACTTGTAACGAAAACGTGCCTCGTTTTTAACGAAAGTTCAAGGTTGAGTTAAGAAACGTTCTATAAAATACCGATGTTCCTTACACCCATCTTGTGTCGAATTTCATAAGTGTGATAAACTCACCGTTTGCTTGTATGCCCACATCTCTAAGAAAGTTTTCCGAAAAAAACTACACTAGGTAGTACTGAATCATGGGGGAGCTCAGGCGTATTTAGAAATGTTGAGTGCTGAAAGTGCCATTCTGGAGGTCCAAAAGTGACGTTTTCCTTAAGTTTGGTCAGTTTTTTTGTGTGACCTCTTCCCCCACTACGGGGGGGACCTAAAATAAATTACGCCCCCCTTGAGAGGATCCAAAAAATCGATGAATCCCCCCTATCCTACCCCCCCCACCGAATTTCTTCCGCCTTCCCCCTCAATGATAAATAATGACCGCTCCCTTAAGTCGGTTGCCTCAAGTTCACCTAGGTGCCACGTTCAAGCCTGCTGTGACTGGCATTACGACGACAAATATTGCAAAGACCGACGTTCCGTGACGTGATAAGGTTACCTACCAGCCGTAATCGAGCCACACGTGGTAATGACGCACTATGCAAGGCTGAACCCTCTCTGATGCTCATGAGACAGACGATTACTTACCAAACAATCCAACTACATATAAGAGTAAGCTATGACCACTTCTACTAGAAATTAAGTTTTACTTCTACTAGAAATAAAGTTTTACTTCTACTAGAAATTAAGTTTTACTTCTACTAGAAATGAAGTTCACCACTCGTGGCAGACGAGCAGTGACGAAAGTCCCTGCGAAACACCCAGGCTCTTTCAGCAGGTATGGGAATTATTCGGATTCGGTTTATGCTGGACGCCTCCACAACGAAACCCGAACGAGAGACAACTTCACGAGCGCCGCACTAAGGTTCTTCGCAAAAGCGGCTTGCAATTAGGAAATTCGGACTACTTCACGGTTCGAACAAGGTTTTGTACAGCAAGCTTTCTCCGGGATTCAATGCACCGACCTGTAACTACACTTAGGGAAAATACAATTTGGAAATCTAATTCGGTTCGTTTTATGTGCTGTGCCGCTACACTCGGAGTCATTCTAAGCCAGGTCCCCCCCTTAGCTGATGAACTCTTTTCTCATCAAATGGAGTGCACGGTCAAGTAGATTCTCCAACCCAGCCACACCCAAAACCTTCTATCGTGACTTTAAATGTACTCGCGCACAAAAAGCCAAAAATAGAATTTTCGTCTCAACTGGATTTTTCTCCCCACAGAGCACGAGATTGCATCAAACAGACTTTCATTTTCGAAAATGCACGACCCCGTAAAATAAATAATGCATAAAAATTGGAACTCCGATAAATCCAAGACCTGGTGAAACCGTGTAAGCAAGGAATGGTTTTTTTTTTTTTTGTCGGCGTGCTTTGCCCTCGTTGACCCGTATTGTGCACTCTCAAGTTTGAAAAAGAGACACGACGATTTTAACAATACAACACGGTAATCCCCACGACGAAAAATAAAAGTCCACATGTTTTGACTGTAAATCTAAGGTAAATTCTATTTGCAGGACGGTTAGTCATAAACAAAGATAAAACCCTATTTCCTTGCCTTTTGGACTGCGTGACTGCCTAAGTGGGGAACAGAACTATCGATCACACCGTAGCTGAGAAAGTTAACTAGGTACAGCATCTTACTTCTTCCAGTGGCACGCAGGGCCCTAGCGGCAGCTGCGGCTACTAATCCCTCTGCTAATGCTTTTGCCTTTGAAGCAACACGAAGGCAAAGCATTGTCAGAGGCATTAGTAGTCGCAACTACCGCTAGGGACCAGCGTACGATTGGAAGAAGTAGGATGAGGTTTTCCCACTCACGTGGACTGGCATTTTAAGTCCAAAAGGCAACAGAAATAGGTTCGCATCTGTAGTTATAGATCTAAACGAAGCCAGTGGCTTGATCGGTGGCAGATCTCGGCATGAAGCTGATTGAATTATATGATGGATGCAGCCTATTTAATTCCGGAATCTAGATATTTGTTCGGCTTTTCCCATGATGATGATAAGAAATTTCCTGGTTCCATTCTCTGGATCCTCCCCCCCCCCCCACCCCTTTACCAGACTTCTATGTGCTACAAAAAACGACCAGTAAGTTTCAAAATTTGATGCGGTTTACCTACACAAGCCTTAGTTTGATTCAGATAGCTAAAAGGCGCTGGAGTCACGCTTCACCTGACCTCAACAGGCTCAGCATTGCTTCTGCTCAAGTCATCGAACTTGATGGGGCGGCAGTGGGTAGCGTCGGTATCTGCTGTCAGCCCCGTTTAACAGAGACGTCCAGTCATGGAGGAGTATGATACTCAAAATATTCGAGCAGAGTATACTTCTACTTCAACTCCGCTCGTGCTCGCATCCATACTCACGACTACTCGAACTCGGCTTGACATCGACTCTTCTGTTGTAAACTCGGCTTAACTCGACTCGAATAAAATTGTTCTTCTTTCATATCCACGACTACTGCCCCTTTAACCACGACGCAAATTTGTAGTTAAATATCACTGAATGTTTTTCAGGCGTATACGAATTTAGATCATGTTACCGTCCAACACAATAAATAAGAAGGAAGTTGTCATACACGCTAAATCAATCCAAATGTCCGGGATCCTGAACGTACCGTAAATTACCTACTAACAGTTTCTGGCAAAGCTACGATGTGGCTAGTTTCTGGCCAACTACGATCTGGCAAAGATACAATCTGGCTCGTTTCTGGTAAAGCTACGATCTTGCTAGTTTCTGGCAAAGCTGCCATCTGGTTATTCCTGGAAAAGCTACCATCTGGCTAGTTTCTGGCACAGCTAACATCTGGCTATTCCTGGCAAAACTACCATCTGGCTAGTTGTTGGCAAAGCTACAACCTGGCGAGTTTCTGGCAAAGCCACGATCTGGCTAGTTTCTGGCAATGCTACGATCTGGCTGGTTCTGGCAAAGCTACCATCTGGCTCCCTTAAAATGCTCGAGGGTTAGAAATCGTGAAATTACCTAAGTTACCTTAAAGCATTTTAGATCGTAATTTTTCTGTTAGAAATCGACTAAAAGCTTCGTACATTCCAGGAAATCAATGTCTTATCCCCTTAAATCGTGGCTCTTCTTCACCCAACTTAAGAAAATCTTCATACATGAAGCAAACGAAATAAACGAGTAAACTAATAATCGAGTTAATTTTAACAGCCCATGGGCGTTTAATAGACGATTTACGGCAAAAGTGTCAGTTCAGACTAGAAAATTGTCTAATGGAAAACGTGTTTTTAAAAGTGTAAGTACAGAAAAGAAAATATTTAGTAATCAGTCGGGTATCCTAAATACCAGGATACGGTAGATTTTGCATGCATGGAAGTTACTTAAAAGTAGGAATTG
This sequence comes from Lithobius niger, assembly GCA_023313725.1. Taxonomy (NCBI): domain Eukaryota; kingdom Metazoa; phylum Arthropoda; class Chilopoda; order Lithobiomorpha; family Lithobiidae; genus Lithobius; species Lithobius niger. The sequence goes on along the minus strand of JAHWFP010181442.1, from coordinate 42,123 downwards.
AGTAACCAGATTGAAAATAAGGGTGATGGTAACACACATCGCCAATATGTAGGCACAAGAAAACGAGAGATACAGACACAGATAGGCAACCGAAGACCACACGCACGCTTTAGGAAAACACGTTAAAACAAGAGGCTACAGCGACCACCTAGTCGCAACCGGTCTTCTGTACAGTTTCGCCACTACCAATGGTGAGGTGCACACCTCTGTCACGCAGTGCATCGGCTATATCTATTATGTAATCTAAAAGCAGTAACCATCAGAATTGTCAGTTAAAAATATGGTAGCTTTTAAGCTTATTTTACATTTTAGACGTAATTGTCAGCTTTTAGGCTCAATTTTAAATTGCAGCTTTAATTTCGTAAGTAGCAGCTAACGGAGATTTGGATTGTATAGTAAACCTATTCATTTTTGCAACACGGTGCACCTCCGGGCATAGTTACAACTTAACGCGTAACGTAGCTTATATAGATCAGTGGTACAGGGAAGTGACGGGAGAGACGCTGTTGACGAAGCCAGCAGTGACTCGTACCAACTTGAAATTGCTGTGGTAACGTGATTTTAGGCCCAATTTTCATTTTTACGCCTAATTTTTTTAACTGGTTCGACGGTAAGTCTATTCATTCTTGCAACAATGCGACGAGACTATTTAAACGATGCTAAAATCCTTAAGTTGCGCGTGTTGTCCTTAGGATTTCAATTCGACGATGAAATGTTATTATTTCATTTAGTTACGTCGAAGAACTCTATTAGCTAAAAGGAAGTAACGATGTTTTAATTTGCCATGTTATTTAACTAACTTCTGACACTGAATCTAACATTGTAAACCGTGGTCGTCTCTATTTGGTACTGTTGCGAAGCTGAAAAAAAAACGACGAACGAACGGACAAAAGTCGTTACATTATAGTCTTCCCAGTCGGTACGGCTGCATGTACAGAAGACTAAAACCATACGATATGAATCTATAAGCTAAAAAACTGCATTTGGAACCAAGTTTTTTCCCTGATCGTCGTTTATTCGTTTTCTTCCTGCGTCTGCCTGACTTTCACTTTCCTGAATTCACTTTCCTGAATTCACTTTACTGAATTCACTTTACTGAATTCACTTTACTGAATTCACTTTCCTGAATTCACTTTCCTGAATTCACTTTCCTGCGTCTGCCTGACTAGGTTTCGTCAGCATCAGATTCGGTTAAAAGGTTTACCATAGATTAGAAAGTTAACTAGATATACCGTCTTACTTCTTCCCGTCCTACGCGGAGCTCTGGCGGTAGTTGCGGCTACTGACATCTCTGCTAATGCTTTTGCCTTCGAAGCAGCAGAAGGCAAAGCATTAGCAGAGGTGTTAGCAGCCGCAACTACCGCCAGAGCTCCGCGTAGGACGGGAAGAAGTAAGACGGTATTATCTAGTTAACTTTCTAATATATGGGTTTACTTAACGCGCGTGAGTGTGAATTGAATTTTTTATGCTTGCATAAAATCGGATGGAAAACAAGATGGCGTCGGGTACAAATTCGCCGTCTCTTTATTCTTTTTATTTATTTTATTTTTTATTTATTGCTTTTCTTGTTGCACAACATCGTATCCATTGACATTGATGAATTCAAGCTGCACACGCATTTGAACTTCACACGACCAAGGGCAAAACCGTTTAACTCGACATGCCGAGACCGGAAGGCCATTTGCACGAACAAGATCCAGTCGCATAAAGCGTGTTGGACAGATCAATACCTAAGGAGTGTTAATGACTTTATAATTTTGTAATATAGTAGTGTTTACCACCGCGTAAACGGTGGCATAGAATAATGGATGGTGGGAAGTGGACCAGGGGCGTCGTGTACCCACAAAATTTCCAGCAACAGAGTCTGTGGGAGCGCTGTAAGCTCCCCATCGGGGGTCTCGGCAGAGCCCCGGAAGCGCACGTGAGACAGCTGGAAGACCCAAATTGACACTTTTTAAAAGGGAGGTCTGGCGCCAGGCGGCCGGCGGACTGCACACAAGCCAAAGTCGTCTTTGTTTTTGGAAAATTGGGATGGGGGGGGGGGGACGTTACCCCCTGTGCCCCAATAGCACGATGCCCCTAGAGTGTACAGTACGTTTGGAGAGAAAAAAAAGAAGGAAATCCGTTCTTCTAGGGTTGACAAAGTTAACGCATCCCCCAACTCCACACCAACCAATTGAAAAAAATATATAATGCCAGAATACGCTAAAATAAAACTTTCGAAGGAGCCAAAAAGTCTTCTTGTGCCGTGTAGCCTCGATTTCTTGGTGTGGTGCTGAGGACCATACTTTCTTTCATGTGATGTCCAAGGCTGAATAGTAAAGTATGCTTGAATTTTTTGCAGTGGGCGTACGTTAAGTTTGACCGGAAGTTGAAACTAAAATTTGGTTAAGTTGACAAATAGGCATTTAGTGCCACTGAAAAATTATAAAAGCCTTATGTTTCAAATGTGCCAAAATTGCCGAAAATAAGTTGTTTTGCACTGAGGGTTCCGAGAGAATTTAAGCACCCCCCTTCCTTTGACCGCCCCCCCCCCCTTACGCCCTTTCAGACAAAATTCCTGGGGGCGCCACTGATGGTTTGTCACTGCGGTTTCTTTAGTGACCCCCCCCCCTCCTCTTTCTCCCTGAGTTGTTGGTCAACGGGCTTCTGGTGTCCTTGTTGCGACACTGGTTTAAAGCAGCATTTAAGAAGAATTCTCACACTTTTATCTTATAATAACGGAATCTTCTGTTGCTATGCTGTAAAATGCCCGCGATTTGTGGTTATAAAATCACAAGAACACACTGTTAAGAACGAGGACTCACAAACAGTGGGCTATTAAGGTTCGAGCTAGTGGGACGTCAGGAACGAAGAGCCACTCGGCCCATGGGCTGTTAAAGTTAATTCGATAAAAAAAAGGGGGGGTAGGCCGTAGAGTTATAAGTTATAATTACAATCTTACTTCTGTCGGGGGCCGGGGGGGGGGGGGCGTTTAGTGTCGAACATTCGGCGTTTATGCGATCACTCACGCGTACATGTGATCTGGGTTCGGTCTAGCGTTAACGCAATGCCATCATTCTTATTTGCACAGCAAATTAATCAGTTTATTCGTTTACCAGTTTAGTCAGTTTGATTTACGCATGAAGCTTTTGGTTAATTTTGGCGCAGATAAACCACGCTTTAAGGGAATGAAACACTGATTTCCCTAAACGTGTGAAGTTTTTAGTCAATATTTAGCAAAAAAAATACGATCTAAAATGATTTAAGGTCAGAAATCGTGAAATAACCGTATACGTTATGATATTTCAGGATTCATAATCTTTATAACTCGTGAAATAACCTAATGACAGCCCCCTCCCCCCCCCCGGCGGGGCTGACCTTTCACGATTTCCGACCTTAAAGCAGTTTAAGGGGGGGGGGGGGAGGATGGGTCGTAGCTTTGCCAGGGCTGTTAATAGGCGATTTACGGTACTACCAAAAAGGCATACACCATATATACTGAATTTATAAAAGACTTGGTTTTCATTTGATGCTGCTAACTAAACTGACCACCATCCGATCATTGCTCGCACTTTTATCGTTTAAACCATGCGCAATGGCTGTTTACCATGACGTCACCATGAGTTAGCCAATGACGAACGAGAACAACGGCTGTTTGGCCGACTGATTGGACTAGCCCCGTCACGTGATATGCACGTCACAGCAAACAGCCATGGCGCGTGGTATAGTGTCGATTCTTAGCGAAGTGTTTGTATAAAACTACCGGTGTTGTGTCGCGCACTAATTCATGCTGCTAGGGAGCCGAGCCACATCACAATGGAGATGGGTGGGGGAAAGCGTCGTAACCATGGAAATGTTCACTGACCAGGCTACACGTAAATGGACAGCTACCAATGTCATCGCTTGTTTAATTGCGACTGGTCCGTAAGTGGCAATAATGTAAAGAATCCCAGATGAATAAATTTTTTTTTTGTCGCTCGAATTCTAACGGTGATAGTTAGTTCCTTTTGTTGTGAGTTTAATTCCGGACCTCAAACGTTGAAATTACGTCGCCCCAGCGAAGCTGCACTGATGACGTCATTTGTGAAACCTACCGAGTCCAAGGTCTACATGACGTCATATTGTAACGACCTATTGTCACTTCAAAATTAATATTCATTGTTAGTTGAGTCGATGCCATATGATCAATTATTGTAACAATATACAGCGTACGAATTGCCTGTAATTAATGTATGACATTAATTGTAATGGCTCGAGCTCGCTTGGCCTTCTGCCCGGTGCTCCCAAGAATGAGGTACGAATCGAAATAGAATTCAGCCACCACGATCCGCCAATCGTCCCAGATCTAAAGGTAATTTTGGACCGTTTAATTTGAATTAGTTGTTTCCCGGTCTGGCTGATTCAACTCGGCTCTAATAGTCAGCATTATTGAAGCAATAGTGTTTGTTTCTAATTGTTAGAGCGCATACCCGTTCTCATTGTTGGCCGTTTGTTTCTTCGTGACCTGCCAAGAATGAACCCGCTCGCCCTCTATATATATATATATATTAGAGAGAGAGAGAGAGATTATTTCCCTTTTTTTTTTCCAATTCTCGAACATAACTCAAACAAGATCAACCCTGTTGTCAGTAAAGCACTTCAACCCGTAGCTGCTTAGAATAGCAGTCAAAACATGAAATAACCCGAAACTAATTATTCCAACTCGTCCAAAGTAAGCCTAATGAGTTGGCATAAGGCCCTAAGCCAAGGTTAGTGTGGTCCTTGACTGTCAGGAGAGCCTGAGCATTCTACACCAAAACATCACCAAAACTGAACCACGACTACTATAGCCTTTGTTCCCTCAGTTTAGGTTAATTTGAAATTTGCGTAACCCCTAGATAGGCCCCACGACACATTAGTATGCAAGTCCCTTAACTGTGGTGCTGGCAATGGGGGAGCCGTGGCACGTACCAACAATCGTCACGTTACTGGCGTAAAATACCTTTAGTCGTCGTGGAGATTTTCTCACATTTCACAAACACTGGATGTCGGATGTGCACGTAGCAAAGACCACGGAACTCAACCACAGCATCCCTGCCGTCGAACGCGTCGATCGATCGATCTCCGGCCCCAAAAAAGAAGAAAAAAAAAAAAGAACGTCAAGCTCTCCCGCGATTGTTTCCTCGTGGAGTGTCACAGCCCATCCATACAAACATGATGTATGCTCTGCGGGCAAGCCAAAGCACCTCCCGATTCGCGCCCCCCCCCCCCCCCCCCCCCCCCCCCCATCCCCCAATTCCTTTCACGACGGGAAATCCGTTCACTGAGAGCAACCCAAGGTATTCTCATTTCCATGCTAATGTTTGATAAACGAGAAATAGCAACGTTAGCCAAAACTCTTTCGCAAATATCCTATAAGCTAACACGGGCTATAAAAGCTTTTTACTGTTTTCCAATGGAGCAACTGTTGAAATTTGGCAGCGTTTCTATTTCCAACTAGCGCCACCAAGGTGCATGGTTCGTTGTCCAAATCGCCCAATGTTGTTGACGACGACGACGTATTTAACTGACGTATGGTATATCGACGAAGGTGGTTGACATATTAGGTAACGACTCGTCAAACGCAAAAATATAATGAACCAGTTACGATTCGTTATTCCTAGCACTACGGAACTTTGTTTATACACACCCGATATCGTTAAGATTGATGGAAAGCCGAATTGGCTCGAGGCCGTGTCAGTATGGCTTAGAGGCAGGATTCGGCCTTTGGTTTCAAAGGTCGTGGGTTCAATTCCCCGCTCAGGTAGTCTGACATTTAAGTCCCAAAAGGCAACGTAAATAGGTTGCATCCATATTTATTTAACATGACTACCGCCAAGGCTCACGCATCTCAAATTAGTATTTTCTTTTCCGTCGTTTTCTTGACCATTGAAATAAAACTGACCATCATCCGATCGATGCTCATAATTTTACAGTTTAGTATCGTTTCTTACCAAGTTGTTTGTAGCGATGTTTAGGCGCCGGTTCACCATTTCGCTAGCGTTGCCCATATTCTAAACACAGCATCCACGTTCCGGATTCTCCGTCCTCCAATAGGCTGATGTGGGTCACGTGATCGCTGCTGCGAATAGTGTTGTACCATTTTTAATTTACCACAATTTTCTTTATATTGCTCGAAGATTCTACGGCGCTGCATCTAGGAGTTGAAAAGGTGAAAAGGCGCCTTTAAGCCTAGCTGCCTGAAGAAACTAACCTGATCGGTTCCATAACTTAAAAGGGTAACCAGTAAAAGTCCCTGCTAAACCTGGGGTAAAACTAGAGTCCTTCAGCAACTATAGGTTCTATTCTGGACATTAGTTTGGCAACTGTCATGACGATAAACGAATTTTCCCGGTTTGAATGTTTCGATTTTATTCCAACCATACTTCTTTCTATAACTAAAATGTAATCTATATAAGAATTACTTTGCTTACGGTGAGGTTCAAAGAAATTTATTTCGCGTGTTAAAACTAAATTGTGACGCACGGTACCTTGAGACGCATGGTACCTCGAGAATGATACCTAGGAGAGAATCACTCACTGGTTTTTACAAAGTTTTCATGTTTTTCACCAACTATTGGCTAAGTTTTTCGGGTGTTTCGGCAAATCTTTCTAGTAAAATTTGCTTTGGAAGGGGGATGGGCACCTCGGCCCATCCCTTGGAGCCGCCCTTGCTGGGAAGAAGAAATGGTGTTACAATCACAATTCTACGAAATACGGACACATCACCGTGCTTGTTCGGGAAGCTCCACGCTGTTGAAGTACGACTCTTATTCTGAATCACCACAAGTGTCATCACCCTTGAATGCTCCCAAATTGTAAGTGCTACGCCCAACCAAACACGCCTACAGTTACAGTCTTCTCCGTTAGGATGGAACCTGATTGCGAGTGACACTTAAGAATTTGGACATTTGTTTCTGCAAAAGCGGATTTCTAATAAGTTTGTGCCGTTAAAGACGTCACGCCATCCTCACGTATTCCTAATTTGTGCTTTTATAAACTAGGCATGTTCAATGCAGATCAGTTACTCGGCCGATCTGCAAAGTGATGCCACAATACATGTGCTTTCCGTTACATTGTTGACGCTTCCGGATGTTAAGGAGACAGTTTACCCCCTTAGTTATCGGGGGTTACATCGTTGGGAGGAAGCGAGGCACGGAAATGCATCCACGGGACACCTAGCCTTTCACATCGGGTTCCCTTACTGCGGCTCTTACCTCTGATGCTGAACATCGTCGGGCTAACATCCAAATATCTTCGAAAATATTTGAGGTAAAAATTTCATCTTCGAAGTCATGAATTTGCGGCACCAAAGCTTCCTTGTCATGACATTTCAAATAAATCAGAACAAACCTGCAAATTTTATAGCGTTTCAAACTGATAAACACACGCAAAATCCACATTCAGTTAAGTATTAAGGCCTCATTACTCGGCCATTAAAATCATGTACAGACTCGAGTGTGAGGAGAGTAGGCTTTTTAATAACTAAGGTACTTCCTCTCCGCCCCTAGGGAAGGGGGAGGTTTGGGTACGTAAGTGCCATATTGCCCTCATATGGGCAGCATTTACAAACTGACACAAGAAAAATAATAAAAATTACGTAAAGAAATCGGTCTACTTAGGATTAATAATAATAATTGTTAAATGAACAGAAAAAAAGTACAATTGCAAAGGTGTGTGCAGGTTTCTTGCTGTTGTTGTTTACTGCATGCCACCAAAAGTTAAGAATGACGTCTTTCACTTGAGCACTGCTTTAAAAAAAATCCATAGTCTGCCATGATTGCCGTTTTAGATTTGGAGGTTTGAGGAGTCACCGATTCTTTAAAGGGACCCCCGCGGGTAAACATGGGTCCGCAGACCCCCCTCATCGATAGGGGGCGCCAGTCAGGATAATTATAGCTAGCTATCGGTGGGCCAACGGGCGCCATGGCCAACGATGTTAGATTTAAAATTCGTTTAAAGTTGTCTATAAACTCCACTTACAGACATTAGGTGTGGGGACCGTAGGTTTTTTAATAGCCTTAGGTAGCCTACTTCACCATTTCCCCTACACCCCCTACGGAGAGGGGGGGGGAGGTTCTGGGAACGTAATTCCAAGATTGCCCAAACCACCCCCAACACAAATAGTCGAAGTTTTCTTAATTTCACGTTCCGTAAGGTTGACATCATGTCGGCGTGTGACGTCTGAAATTTCGAAATAGTTTTTGTATGCGTCACTTTTCCCGTCGTCTAAGAGCTCTAAGAGCTCCTGTGGGCGGCAGTCCAGCTTGGAATGCCCACGACGCTCTCCCTCGGCGAAGCTGTGTGTTAGAAAGATTCTGATAAAAGGTCTAGCTCGTCTATTAAAGGATTTTTGATACCTACCGAAAATATTTCTGCTAGGTACACCCGCATCTACGTGACCCACCGACCATAAACACTCTAGCATCACGGTGGTCATCGTAGCCGAGCGGGGTGACAGAACTCGGCCAGCAGGGAAGTCGGGGACTGGAAAGGGACACTCACGCAGTCCCTTCTGGTCACTGCCGACTAAGTTAGCATCAGAGACTACCACCCTTCTTCAGGGACTATGGGATTTATTCTGGCCTATTTCTAGACTTCACCTCAGCTTCTTACGATGAGCGGAGGTTTCTTTAGTCGAATCACCGGATTTCTCTTTATGTTTTACTAGAATCCTTTCACCTAGTTAAACGACAAGGTGGCCAAATGGTTAGCATAACTATTTCGTATGCTGGAAGTGCCTGGTTCAACCTATGCATTCCAGAAGAGAAAGACCCTGAAAATGCGCTCATGCTCATGTCGATTGTGGCATGTAAACGATTCTATGTACTTTCCAAGGAAACTTGTCCCTCTTCGTCCCGATATAACTTAGTTGAAGAGGACGTAAATTCAACTAGGTTCTTTTTTTTAAGACAAGGTTCACAATTGAGCGGGTTTGTACGAGCTCTAGTTTAAAGAATAAATCACAAGGTAAAGAGTAAACGAAGCAAACAGTCTGCATTAAAGATTGGCCTTGTGAGGATACAATACACTAGTCTGAGAAAGAAAGAAAAGACAACTGCCCCGACTGGGACACGAACCCAGGACTTCCCACTGACTACGCCACCGACTGGGACTCTAACAACTGTGCTACTGGGGCGGATACTGGCGACAGGCTCCAACCGAGCTAAGTAGCTGTTCAGTCTTTCTCAGAATGATCTAGAGGTCACAAACATACACAAGGAGGGAAAGCAACATTGCTTCTTGCCCTTCTTGTGTATGTTTGTGACCTCTAAATCACCATTGAGAAAGACTGAACAGCTACTTAGCTTGGCTGACGCCTGCCGCCAGTATCCGCCCCGGTAGCGCAGCGGTTAGAGCGTTCGGCTTAGTCAGTGGGAAATCCTGGGTTCGAATCCCAGTCGGGGCAGTTGTCTTTTCTTTCTTTTTCAGATTAGTGTATCTTGTATCCTCACAAGGCCAGACTTTAATGCCGACTGTTTGCTTCGTGAGCTCTATAGTTTGTTTCTGATGAATAAGGATCCAAATTTCCTTTTTTACAAACTTTTCTTGTTGTTTCTCTTTGAAATCTGTGTCGTGCAACGTTATCTCTCGTACACATCAGGCCACTGTACACACACACAGTCATACCGTATTCTGTGTACTGGGACTAAACTTACAACCAAGGTGACTCTTCATCGATCGAAATTCGCGGAAGCCGAAATAAGTAGGAAACATTTTATAAACGAATTTGCTTTTATATCGCAGCCCAAGTTCTCAATTTATCCCTACCTCAACTCAAAAGCGCACTACCAGAAAATGTTAATGGCTGCTCAGGTCCCCGTTTCCCAGAAGCTCTTATCTTCCAACAAAACAACAATCCATGCAGCGCCATTATCATCAGCGAACAACACCACTTTATAAGCAACCCTACATCCGTCAGAATCCAATTTGTGCAGTTTTTTACGCCTCCCCCCCCCCCCCCGGCTGTGTTGCCAGTAAATCCTGCCACGCTACATGACTTACCTGCTCAGAACAAACAATACGATGGCAAAGATTTTTTAGTGACCTCAGATGGGAAAAAAACGCATACTTATGATTATTTGATTCGTCATACATCCTTAATAAAATACGTATGCATTTAGAAATTGTGTGGTAATTGGCTATCCTTCTTTCAGCCCGTCAGTTCCCGATCAGAGTGTCAGTAGAGCGGTGTGTGACCGTTTCGCCGAATAATTATTTTCCAAATTACGTGCCTCGCTCGCGTTGCCGCGGACGGTGCGGTTAAACATGCAACGTCAGAAACCGCAACTCCTCACAAATTTCTTCCAATTAGGAATGCATCATTAACTTCTCCAACGTCAAATTTTTTAAAGTGTAATTTGATTCGGTGAAACAAGAAGTCCCCCTTTTACCAAATTTTAATCTGAGCTTAATATTCGGCAAAAATAGGATTCGGCGAAACGGAATTCGGCAAAACAAGAACTTTTACCAAAGTTTAATCTGAGCTTAATATTCAGCAAAAACGGGAATCGGCGAAACGGGATTCGGCGAAACAAGAAGCCCACTTTTACCAAAGTTTAATTTGAGATTAATATTCGGCGAAAACAGGAATCGGCGAAACGGGATTCGGCGAAACAAGAAGTCCCCTTTTACCAAATTTTAACCTGAGCTTAATATTCGGCAAAAACAGGAATCGGCGAAACGGGATTCGGCGAAACAAGAAGTTCCCTTTTACCAAATTTTAATCTCAGGTTAATTTTCGGTGAAATGGGGAGTCCCCTTTCACCAAATTGTAATCTGAGCCTAATTTTCGTGTATACATCAGTCTAGCAAGGCTAGGGACGCTAGCTACCGATAGATGTTCAGTTTATCTCCTTCTTTACCAAAAGTCACAAAACTGAACGTGTAGTAAATAAATGGTTGAACTATCATCTACAGACAAGACATTTAGCCCAATTCAATAGTCAGTGATGGAAGCCGTAGTTTGGTAATCACTACCTCGTTATGTCATCGGATCAAACATTTTTAAGTTAGGTTGCGCATAATATTAATAAAAATAAAAAAAATTACAACAACATCTAATAAAATATTTCCTTAAAAACTCTAGCAATACACCAGACGTGTAGTTGGTTTCACCTGTGGACTATTAGTTTTGGCTTCCTGTCTAAGGTTTCGGCAACAACTCACGTTTTACCATTCAAGAGGTTTAGTGCCCCTGCTCATAATTCTTCAGCTTTTCCCCACATTTCTGCTCGTTCTGATTTACGACGGCAACTGCAAGACACGTTAACTCATTCTGCAGACGTTTCTCGGCATCTGAGAAGGAACACTGACTGCTAACACTTCACGGGAGTTCGCCTCTTCAACACCTTTACCTCCACGCTTCTTCGCCATACCACCGACCCTGCTTATCAAGCAGTCTGGCTGCTGCATGCCCTGTATTTAAACCCTTTGGAGACCACTACAAACGACTGACACGACACAAGAATGAAAAAATACTGCTTAGCGACAAAAATCAAGCTTTGCGATGACAGCGAGCAAGCACAACCGAATGGAAAGTGCTTTGCATGCCAAGACAAGAAAACACGAGATTGAATCGCATCTGTGTTTACATACTAGGTCTCAAGGGGTTAGGCGGTTAACGTCCATTGGATATATTTTCCGATCCACAATGTTGAAGGGTAAATCCAGTGGCTAAACAGAAGCCCTATTTTTTTCCCATTACCAAGTGAACGAAGAAACACACTAGAACCAACATTACGCGCAACTAGGGTGAAAGTGAGCAGCAATAATAAAGAAAAATATTCACGTGCCATCTGAGTCCGGACCCAAGGCAGAAGCAGAGTGACGGGCGACACTACGTTGCAGTACGGCTGGCTGTGTTGCAGTCACATTTATCCTGCGTTTTATCTTTCGTAATCTTCTTTTTGCTATAATTTCGCCAAAAATTGACAGATTTTTGACCGACCACTCACTGATGGTCCACCCTCCACTGCGATAGGCTGTTATGTTTTACACAGAAGTTGCATACGTGTAGAGTTGAACCGCTATGAGAACAAATGGGAGAGTCCAATTATGAACCCACATTCGGGAGGAAAGGACGAAAGCAAGTTGGGGGAAAAGATTTATCCAGAGTAAGCCATATCACGTTCGTTCTCGTAACGGCGTGACTTAACGTAGCCCACAGGCCTAGTTACACAGTGCTTTACTGACGCATGAGCAGAAAGATTGGTCACTAAATATTAACACAGTGCAAGCGACGTGAACAAGAAGTTACAGAAAATTAACCACCTGTGACCACGACAGTCGAAGAAATTTTAGAGCTCTCGTCTTGCGAACTGTAAACCAAGGTGAGGAGAGGCAGTACGCCAGCCGGTACGGAACCTCTGCTACTTTGACTTCCAGATCATTGGAACCGAACCGAACCGAACCAAACAAGCTTCAGAAGCTTTCTCACAGAACAAGTCATTTATTTAGCACGTCCTCATGGAATTATCATGAAAAGAAATTAATTCAAATTTCAATAACTTGCCGTAACTGGTCTTCCTTCCCTTGCGGTCAGCCACTTTCACTACCGATGGTAATCCATGATGTCGGACCTGTCACGTAACAAGGACACACACAAACACGGGACAAAAATGCCGAGATCACAGAGTATTCCACAGATTCACTTCACATCATATTCCTGGCTTTTGCAAACCGAACACTCAAACCTCACATCTCTCTCACTGGTTTTCCTTTTGGTGTAAATCCTGGCACAAAACGCCTCTCCGGTTGGCGCCCCCTTTGCGTCGAGACAAGTCTCGTTTGCCGAATGAGCCTCGTCCTTCCTTTCTTCCGTCCGTCCGGCAACGAGAGTTCGTCTACTGGATGCCACTGACCCCTTTTCTATTTCGTTGATTGGCCATTCCAATGCAGGAAAACAGCCTCAAGCCATGAATGCACTCGCAAGAAGACTTGCCACTACGCATGGTTGACTGTATAATAGATACGTGCGTGAGGACGAACAAGTTGGCAGCATCCATTTCATCGCCAAGGTACTTAAAAGTCATCACCGCCTAGGAATGTTTTTAGATCAGTGGTGGATGTTCGGGAGAGAATGTTACTCTCCCTTCCCTTTAGCGAGGCCAGAAGGAGGAGACTCCAAATAAAATACTGTCCGTATATATAAAACGTGATTAGAATTATTGAAGTTAAACGCTTCAGCCACTCCTTTACCTACTTCGAAGTAAATCGTTTAGGTGGGACGTTTAACGCACACCTTGAAGTTTAAACTGCTACGTCAGCAATAAAAATTACTTGCGGAACGAAAAAAAAACGTCTGGATGGGTTAACTTCTTGCTACTGGGAAGGTGCGGGGCTAATTCGTGTCAGGTATGAACTGCTAGGAAAATAGAACGCTCTGCAATGATCGTAAGGAATGTTCTGCAGGGGATGCAGTAAACGAAACAATCTGCTTTCTCCTCCTGGTAGGCGTACCAATCTTTAGTTTTTGTAGCTTTATCTATTGTTGTTATTATCACTGGTTTATTCCGATTTCCTTTGACTCACAGACAAAAAAAAAAACACGACCTAGGTACACTGACAGCACGACAGAGCCCATTTCGATATTCACTGACTCCATTGTTGAATGAGGCGGTAAAATATTCGATGTGGAGGACAGCCAACTGTCTTTACGAATTATTTCTAAGTTGCACTCTCAAGATATTGTGTACTTAAGTGCTACGTCGAAGCCTTTTTTGGATCCGGTTGGTTTAAATCGATCACGCTTTTAAATCGGGCTTAGACGCAATTACACCTTCCCTCTGCGCGATCGAGGAATCGTAGACGGAGACCCGTATCGAGATTTTAGTTTTTGGATAAACTTGGCTTACACACAAATAACTCAAACCACCTTCAAATCGTATTGCCTTGAGCGAGCGATGGCATTTTATGGTGGTGTTATTTTTGGAGGTGGTATTTTGTCTTCCCTCATTGCCCTACGGTAAAATTTGCCCCCTACCGCGTTTTTACAAAGAACAAGACAGTAGGATTGAGTTTAAATGAACTTTGTTACAGAAATCAGGCTTAGACAAAGCATACTGCCCAATTTCTGTAACAAGGCATCGATCGGAATCAGCAAAAAAAAAAAAAAAAAAAAAAAAAAAAAAAAACACAGGCCGACATCGACACAGCGTTTTGGTCTCGAGCAACGCTGTAAATAACTTTAAAAGCTAATTTTCCGTAAGTTTGTAACCAGATGAGATAAAAACATGCAGTTTGTGGCATTTTTGACAAAATTCGAGCAGCAGCTTCCTGGCTAGCTAATAATTGTTGACAAACTTTATGAATTAATAATGTACACAAAATCGGTTTAAGATATATCAACCAAATATAACACAGATAAGAAGTTCAACGAGATCAGATCGGTTAGATATCGGATCGGCATCAGATTGGTTGAAAGTGGCATCGGTCAATAACTAACTGACGATACACATCACTACGTACCAGCTCGGCCTTCACATGGATTGTTTACATTCAGGGCACAGTTTGTCCACTAGCTACCAAGGTATAATCCGTCTTTAGAGTGTAAAGCTCAAGACTTGACCTCAAAACGCTACATTTCAGTAACTTTCACTAAAAAATAAACCCGTGTCAAATTAAAATAAAAAGTTTCAAAACACCCACTGGCGTTATTCCATTCCGAATGAAATGAAGCGACTTCAAAATTACCGTCCGGCTGCTATAATTAGCCCAGTTTACTTTAAAAAGCCACAAAATGGGAATGGATTAGCAACGTAAAGGATAAAACTGGTTGGTTTACCAAACCTTAGTCTTTGTCTTAAAACAGTTAAATGCGATTAGGGCCGAAATGGCAAACAAATTAAGTAGATTGAAAACAACCAATCTTATAGATAAGAAGAAAAAAATACTTGAAGTCGTTGTTACCCTTGAAATCTGCGAGCATTTTATTGGTCGAAAGGTTGGGGAAGTATTCTGACAGCCAGGAGCTACGCATCGCACCTGCTCCTCAGTTTGTTATTTGTTTTACACCATCACGGAGCGTCATAAATCCTTAATAAGCTTGACGTCGTATCAGCAGCACCTCTTTCGGCAGCAGCCTTAAACTAATGTCTTGCTGGCATTTGCAAGGAAATGCCCTTGTGGAATTCCGGTTATTACTATCACGAAATCCTTCCTCGAATTGGAATTCACTGGACATATGCCAGCCAGTGTATGAAGTAATACGGAGCGAGCTTCTTTCAATATCTCAATGTCGAGGATAGAAGATTTGCAGACAAAAAAAACTTTTCCGGGAGGCATCCATCTTAGTTGTGTGACCTAAATTACATTTTCCTTTTCACATACTCGAGTTTAAAAAGTAAAAAAATAAAATAAACAAAACTCTCGGCGTCTCACTGCAGGCTACCTACACTATTTTGTCACTATTTTTTGCTCTTTTCTACTTCCACTTTGGCAAAACACGAACACAGATTCACCACAGATTACTTTGCAGGTTAAGACGATATAACTTCGGTCTGCATTTGACTCAGTGAAACCTCGCAATTTCACATAAAAAACATTTTATAATTTTCAGCCAGTAACAATTTTGGTATTGTTCACCTTAAACTGATAAAGTGCACTCTTTTAATCCACAAATTAGTGCATTAAAAGAGTGGACCTTACCAGTTTAAAGGTGAACCAAGCCAAAATGATTATTGGCCGAAAATTATGAAGTGAGTTTTTTTATGTGAAATTAAGGGATTTCACTGAGGCAAGAGACAGTCCAAAGTTAAAAAATTTTTTAAAAACGAACAAATCTGTCCCCTTCTTACTCCACAATTATTAAAAATCGGTGTTTTGGACTTTTCGTTCCGAAATTTGCCAATCCGGACTTTTCGTCCCCGGAAATCTAGCGGCACGCTAGTGCTTTGGATTTACACAACAATTTCTTTTGTCCCCATATTTCTGACGTTGGTCGCATGTTGCGTTAAGTTTGTTGAATAAGTCTACTATCACGCCACAAGTTGGAATGGTCCTAATTTATAATATGCAGCTGTTTAGACAATTCTTTGTAGGTTTTGGTATTTTAATAAATTCAAATATTTTAGGATCTCATAAATATGGTTATGGAGACAGAAAGTCCTAAAAGTCTAATAAGTCGTGTTGTCTGGCGACATACGTATCGACATACGTATCGATCGACATTTACATGGGTATCAGTATAGCCGGTATTTTCGTCAGGTAGGTATAACTCTATGCTGGAGTCTTAATGGGTTAGCTGCAAGGGGCACTGCAGAGAGAAACAGAAGGGCGTCATACTGAAGCCGATGCTGTGAAGAGTGATTTTTTAGACTTAAAACGCGTGATTTTTTTGTTGTTGGAGAAAACAACGTTATTTTAAGCCTAAGAAATCCGCTCTTTCGTTGTTTTCCCCTCCATTTTTATGTAGTGCACCTTGTAGTTATGCCCTCTACAACCCATACTGGTGCCAATATGGCGGCAAATGTCACTGCTCTATCGAAGTAGTGACTTTTCTCTTTGGAGAACTCGGTGTTCGTTCTAGGTTAGGACCTACGGTTTGCAGTTTTAGTTTTGCAGTAAGGTTTGGAGCATCATACTGTGCGACTCTCATGGTGGCTGAGAAAGCTTCTTGATGCAGAAATTTGTTTGAAATTATTTGCCAGCAGACCGTGGACATTACTGGGAACGGCATCGGTTGGAAACGGTTTTGCCGAACATAGTTATCAGACCGGCTTACTTGGTGTCCTATTCGTAATATATCGGAAGACTGTCTGAAGATTTTTTAAAAGTGTCATACGCACTTTAAAGACTGGTCTTGTGAGAATACAAGACTCGCACCCATCTGAGAAAGAAAGGAAAGGAACTTGCACCGACTGAGACTCGAACCCAGGACTTTCTACTGACTAGGCCGTGTGCTCTAACCACTGCTCTACCGGGGCGGATACTGGCTACAGGCCCCAGCCGAGCTAAGCAGCTGCTCAACCATTCTCATTGCTGACATAGAGATCACAAAAATACACAAAGGAGGGAAAGTTACATTGCTTCTTGGCCTCCACACTAGAAATAATACGAGTAGACAAAAACGAATAAATCACAAGGCACAGGGTAAACGAAGCAAGCAGTCCGCATTAAAGACTGGCCTTGTGAGGATACAAAATACACTAATCTGAGAAAGAAAGAAAACACAACTGCCTCGACTGGGACTCGAACCTAGGACTTCCCGCATAGGCCGGGTACTCCAACTAGTCGGGCAGTTGTGTTTTCTATCTTTCTTTCTTTCTCATATTAGTATTTCTTGTATTCTATACGGCCAGTCTTAATGCTGACTGTTTGGTTCGCTTGTTTGCTGAAACAAGAGTATGGTTCGCGATTAACGTCAAACTGAGGGTAGATAAAAGGGATAGGGTTAGTGTGTATTGCGTAATACTGGCGTTGACTTTACACCATACTCTGTTTCTCTAAATTGTTCGATGAAAAAGAAACGTACGGCAGCACTTTACCTTGCGATTTTATTGATCTGTACATTGGTCGGATGATGGGCAGGGTTTGTTAATATCGTAAATCGCCTATCGAACGCCCATGGGCTGTTAAAATTAATTCGATAAAAATTGGGGTGGACCGTAAAAAGTTTATAATTCGAATCTTGCTTTTGTTTAGAGAGGGCGTTTAGGCCTAAGTCCATCGAAGAAAATTCGGCGTTTATGCGATCATTCACGTACGTGTTCTGGGTTCGGTCTAGCGTTAACGCATTGTCTTTATTTTCATTTGTTTAGGAATTTAATTTGCTAGTTTATTAGTTTGCTTTATGCATGAAGCTTTTAGTTAATTTTGGTGCACAAAAAAACAAACATGATTTAAAGGGATGAAACATTTATTTCATTCAATGTATGAGAGGTCAATTTCTAGCAGAAAACGTATACGATTTAACATGCTTTAAAGACAGAAATTGTGAAATAACATAGTTACAGTCTTAAATGAAGCAAGCAGTCTGCATAAAGACTGTCCTTGTGAGGATACACAATACACTAGTCTGACAAAGAAAGAAAAGACTACTGCCCCGACTGGGACTCGAACCCAGGACATCCCGTTTACTAGCCGGGCGCTCTAACCACTGCTACCGGGGCGGGTACTGGCTACAGGCTCCAGCCGAGCTAAGTAACTGTTCAATCCTTCTCAGTGGTGATCTAAAGATCACAAACAAACATACAAGGAGGGAAAGCAACTTTGCTTCTTGGCCTCCACACAACTGCTTGCTGCAGACTGCTTGCTTCATTTACCCTTTACCTTGTGATTTCTTTCTTTATTTACAGTCTTACTATCTGGTGTAACTACGTAATTTCACTATTTCTGACCGTAAAGCATTTCAGTTAGATGTACGAGATTCATTTTTTTTTTTTTTGCTTTAAGTAGCAGAATGTAGAATGTAAACGTTCGCACGAATCGAATGAACGTATATATTCCTTATACGTGGGACTCAATCCCACGTCCACATGGCTTGAAACCGTTTATGTAACTACTCCAATGTGTTTGCTTACCTTGTTCGAGATCCCCACTGATGGCCGTGTCAGCATGGCTCAGCGGTAAGACCTCGGCCTTTGATTTCAAAGGTCGTGCGTTCGATTCCCCGCTCAGGCAGTCTGACGTATAAGTCCCAAAGGCAACGTAAATGTCTTTGCATCCGTATTTAGTTAACCAATTTCGAGCCCATTGACTTTCCGCGGTTCCGGTTATTCCCACTGACCCATCACAAAGGTCAAAGTTGTCGTCGGAACTTTTTTCTTTTTGGTAAGTGCTGGGTTCACATTTGGTAGCAATCATGGTAGGTGATCCCTATAGAGGATTACTACAGCAACAAAAGATTGACGTTCTGTGCTGCTCGGTAGTACATTTACAGTTCAATGCGACTGACAGGACACAACGTGTAGATCTTTGACCCAAAGGCTGATGGTTCGACTTCTAGTGAAAAGGGAGGAGGGGGGATGAGTAGCTAGCTACCTTATATTTAAGTTTAAAAGGAAACGGAAACGGTTTGTATTCGACTATTCGTGTTTAATCACCTCTATCAGGTTTGTTTTGCATCGAAAAGGACTTACATTGAAACCGGAATTCGCCGCCAAATAGGACTTAACCATTCGTGAACGGCTTAAATTTAGTGTCACGGGAGATGACTTCAAAGCTGATGACAACGTCAGGAAAACTGATAACCAACCAGGACATGTAGAATATCCACTGAAAGTAACAAAGAAAACACTTTGTAGGAACTTCGAAACATGCAAAATGACAATAATTGGACTCTTCCTGTCGATTTCCGTACATTCAAAAGCAACACTTCACAGTTCGTGTCAACGTACGTACAACAACATTTCCTGAATCCGGAAGTCGATCCATGGATTTTTTTGTCTGTCGTTTTCACTGCTGAAACTCCTGAGCAACCATGGGACTACTACCATGATGATCGAACGCAAACGATCCTTATACGAAACGTTACACAGCATTCGTGTAGAGACTATACGATACATTTTGACTACGGTGATGGACCATATATTGACTTCCTCTGGCGTCAGTTCACTGTTGCAACGCTAAATTCCAGGATGACTCATTGTAGTCCAAGTCCAGATAGAGCTCAGTGGATGAAACAACTGATACGATTTCCACAGCTACGTCATCTCACTCAACTGGCGGCCTCACGATGACCAAATTTTAATCTGACCATTTTAACGGAAGTAATTGTGGCCTGAAAGAGCCAGCCAGGAATTTTTTTTTTCACTTCAGCACCATAATTTGGAAAAAAATTACCCCCCAAATTCCCCCCCGACCAAAAAAAAAATAGGTTTTGTATTTTGGTAATCAATTTTGCAAAAGCTCCGGCCAGCTACTGTCATGCAGCACTATATAAAGGCACTACGTTGCAGCTTTGAACTTATGTCATTTGGTATCGACAGGCTAAAAATTTTATTTGCAGATATTACCGAATGAGTGGCTAGCACTGCAGCGCGTTTGTGGGTAGCAGCGCTGTCCGACGTGCATATTTCCCTCGCAGCTGCGGGCGAGGGGGGGAGGGCTTCCTACGGGCCTGGGAAGGGTGTTTCACCGCTTCCCGTTTCGCCTAAAATTAAACTCTGATTAAAACTCAGCGGAAGGGGAATTCCCGTTTCACCGAATCAAAATATTCTCAAAAAATGTGACGTTGGAGAAGTTAAAGATGCGTTCTTAATTGGAAGGAATTTTTTATAGTTGCGGTTTCTGTTATATGTTAAGCCGCAGCGAGCGCGGCAGCCCGAACCAGCAGTTAATCAGCTCCACCTGATGACGAAATAACTAACTTCTCCGTTTAGAATTCTTCCAATGTTGCAACTCTTGGAAGGTAATTGTTGGATCCCGTTAATGGCTGCTTTCGTATCCGCTCACCTTAGTTAAGCAACATTGGCACCGATTGATACTTGGGTGGGTGACCACCTGGGAATCCGGGTGCTGCAGACGTATATAACGCTCGCTAGAAAACCCTTTGAACCCTCCGGCTGCTGTTTTGTGGTTTATTTTCGATTTCTACTTCCGTAAGATTTTCTGTATGTAAATTGTGCTTTACATAATGGAATTTACAATGCAGTTTACAATATTTGGGCAGGAAGCCACTACGTCTTACACTATCGTAACTGCTGAAATTGCAAAACTTCACGACACCCCGGAGGGGATGAGTCACGGACGCTTCAAGGTACGGAACTCTCATTACGCAACTGCTATTATTTACACACAGCGTCACCACAGCTAACCTTTAAAACAAGAATCACACAATAAAAAAAAAATATTAAAAAATAAAAACCACGTAACTGATGACGAATTATGTAAATTGTAAATTTTATGTTTATAAGTACGAGACATTTAAACATTCCTTTAAAATAATTTATTTTGAATCCACACCTTCCCTACTTAAACAAATTCGCTACCCACCACCTCAGTTGGCACGTCAGCTCAGTTTTTCACACGCAATTGCGAAGTAGCTAATTTGCTTTCTCGCTTCCATGCGAGTGAGTTTTTTCATGACGTAATCTGAAAAGGATGGGTTTTTTTTTTTTCGTAGAGTTAGGATTATTTGCAATCACATAAACACTGAAAAGAGAAACGAAAGAACGACGAAGTAAAACACAAGATGCGCATAACAGTTCTATTAAGTTAGTAAAGTTCACGAACTTCAGATTAATCTCCTCTTACTCCCCCCCCCCCACCCTCGTCTTGTCTCCCCTCCACAATTAAAAAAAAATGGAACATCGCACACAATAATTACAAAATTTGTCTTTATCTTAATGATGCCGGAAAAAAGCTGGTGTAATTAATCCATTAAAGTGGGCGCAGCGTATTTTGAGTCCTGCAGTTATTTTATGATCGGCTACATCTTCCTGGAGGGGGTTGCATTAATCGGCGGCCGCCATTGTTTTTGTAACTATTCTGGATATCCACAAGGCACTCTGCTACCAAAAACATACAATTGATTATTTGTGCCCATTGCGGGGCGAACTCAAGATAGGCTGCCGACACTATAAAGATTGTTGAAGGCCATAATACATTAAGTTGAATGGCTAAATGTAACCAACAGTTGCGGAAAAGATAGATGTCATGCTATGGTTTTTCAAACTCACATCTTTTTGAAAAATGTGCGTTTCAAAACGGTCGACAACAGCTGGAAAAAAGCGACCGTGATGTCGTTAGGCTTAACTTTAACACTTGCTTCCTGGTGCATGTGGGCGCACCAACATTTCCTAAGTCCTTACTTTTCTAGTTAGCACCCCTCAGAACTAGGAGAGGACAAATCAAAGCTAACAAAGCTATTCTTCCCGTTTTGTTATCTTGAATTTCTGTCCGCTCTTGGTTATGAGGAGTGCTAACTAGAAAAATTGGAATGTTGGGTCGTCAGTTTTGTGTAGACTATCCTGTATATTAAGGAGGTACGTGGATTATTTGTTTCATAAAATGAAATTTATTTGTGTGTTTCTTCACTTGTTGAAAGTTAAGGGCTAGACAGAGCTAGATAGCGGTAACCGGTAAGTGGCTATAGGGCAGTGACACAACGTTGCATTATTGTATACAACTCTATGCTGGAGCCAGTAACTGGGATAGCTGCAAGGGTCACTGGAGGGGAAAAGAAGGGCGTCTTACTTAAGACAATGCTGTTAAAGAGTGGATTTCTTAGGCCTATAATGCGCGAGTTTTGTCGATTTGTTGGCAGTTGCTGACATTTTTAAGCAAGTGACACCTTTATTTTCCGATTACAACCTAGCAGCATAAGGTACTGGAGAAAACAATGTTTCTTAAGCCTATGAAATCCGCTCCCAAAGCACAGCCTTGACTTGAAGTGCCGTTGTTTAACCCTCCATTTTAATCTAGTGCCCCTTGCAGCTATCTCTCTTGTAGCCAATATGACATTACATGACGCTGCTCGAAAGCTGCTACAGCATGTCATTTGATGGCAATCCCTCTTTAGTACATTTTTCATTGTAATCATCTTTGTGTCCTTTAATTCACACCAGTCCGGATACAAACCATCCAGTTTCCCGACTGCCCAAATATAAGTTCGATCTTTCCCAAAAGTCTCTACAGCACCGGGAGTGATAAAGAATGGGATATGACAAGCTTCCTTGACCTTCCCTGGATATTGTGTAACGAGCCCGGAAAGGAGAGGGAGACAAACGTTCATTGACCCTTTTCAGTTTTTCTTCTTTTTTATTATGACTATGACGACCTTTCCTTTAGTTTTGGTGGCCACTTGACGTGGGTCTAAGAGTTACATCACGTTGGTGTGGTCATTCCTCATATGGCGTTCAGACACAAAAAACTTTTAAGGTAATGTTGCCTCCTCTTCACTGAAAGCAACGATGACACGTGCACTGACGAGTGGTGCACGTGGTTACTTCAAGTCTTTGCATACTTACCAGTTAAAAGTACAATGCCCCCCGGAGGGTAAATAAACAGCACAAAAAACAAGACAAAAAACCTCCAGCGGGGATGGGAAAATAAAACCCAGTTAAAGAAAAACATGATAAAAAATGACAGCAAATTTACACTGCCTGTGGAAGAAACCGTTTCGTAGATTAGTTCGAAAGACTAGAATTATTGGAGCTGCTGTAGAAATTGTTGGGTTAGGTTTGGTTAGGCTAGGTTAGGCTAGGAGTAGACCAAACGTGACGGTAGACCACACACCAGGGTGGATAAAAATCGTGATTTTTTAAAATTTAAATCGGATTTTTAAAATTTAAATCACATTTTTTTTTTTAAACTTAAATTATTTTTTTTTTCACCCATCTTTTTCCATGGTAATTTGTGTATACCATTTAAGTGAAGGTTTACAGAGATAATGCGTAGAAAATGAATTTATAGTTTTTGCTATTAATTTTTTATTTCGAACTCTGAGACAGATGTAAGACCATGCGAAGACCATGTCAGAATCGAACCCGCGTCTTCTCCATAACCTGACGACTTGTTATAACTCCTTAGCCGCCACCACACCATTCAGATTGCGTATCCAGACACACGCTAGTGTGCCGCGCGTCAAATCTAAACAACGTTGCCAAAGAAATGGTGTCCACATCCAATTCACGAAAAATAAACAAATGTCAAAATAAAACCAAAAACTGGTAAAGAGGCCAGAAAATTTGAGAATGATTCGGCCTTTCAAAGGAGTGATATATTTAATTATTGGAAAAATGGCTGTTGTTGACATAGCACATTATTAACATCTGCAGACTAGGGGAATTGAGTCTAATACTCAATTAAAAAAGAGAAGTGATATCATATCCAAAACTAAAACTGGTAAAAAGGACCGCCAAGTTCCGAATGGTTCGGCCCTTCAAAGGAGCGATATCAACACACTAAAACACTTGCCAAGGTAATCGCACCGAACTCTACTTTGGACGGTAAGTGAAAACTTGAACATTGCTATCGAAAGTAGCAATGTTCTAGTTTTCATTTAACCTTCGAACTATTCATCGGTGCGATTAACTTGGCGAATGTTTTGGTGTGTCGATATCACTCCTTTGAAGGGCAGAATCATTCGGAATTTGGCGGGTCCTTTTCACCAGTTTTGTTTTTTTGATATGATAAGTTC
This sequence comes from Lithobius niger, assembly GCA_023313725.1. Taxonomy (NCBI): domain Eukaryota; kingdom Metazoa; phylum Arthropoda; class Chilopoda; order Lithobiomorpha; family Lithobiidae; genus Lithobius; species Lithobius niger. Next base: position 18,041 of record JAHWFP010181442.1, on the reverse strand, counting down.
TACCCGTTAACTAACGTAAATCTTATAGGGACACTCCGCGGCTTTCTGGATATGTACTGGTAGCTAAGGGGTTCGAACAGTCGACACGTCATCAGAAGACCTGGGTTCGACTCCCGGCCACATAATGCCGGGTGAATGGTTTCTTTTTTTGTTTCATTTGTTGAGAATGGCCGAAAACTGGTCTTCCCCTTCGTCCTCGGACGCTCCGACGGGTGTTTATTTATATTCTGACTGTAGTCTCAATTCGCTGCACCTTGCAGAAGAGTCAAAACGAAGATGTTCCGTCAAACAAACGAAGTCGGGGTCACAGTCGGGGTGCGGAAATTACCATCAAAGGAATTTGGGTCAGAGACTCGTTCCGAAAAAAGAAAAGCCGTCCACGACAAAGCCTTAGAGGCATTCACTTCTCTCTTATATAGGTTTGTAATTTTTTTTAATGTTATAATTTATTACGACAGACTTTATAAAAAAAAAAAAAAGTAGCAACGGTGGCGTAGTTTAAATTATCTTGAAATGTTTTCCTGCTACCCTTGAAAATATGCATTTGGCTCGTGGTGGACAAGATGGCGACGAATTTTAATCGCAATTTCATGCTAAGGTAACTTTGGGGAAAAAAGTAAAAAAAAATAAGAAAACACCAGGTAAGCTTGGCTTAACGCAGGAATCTTTACTACTGACCCGAAGGACACCAAGCCAGGGACGCAACTATAAAGGAAACACGTTCACAGTTGACTGAGGTTTCAACAAAAAAATAACACAAATTTGTAAAAACTGGCTGGCAAAAAAAAAAAAGGAAGAAAACGTGTTGATTAGTAATGTCGGCCATCAGTGAAGTGGCTGTTGCAGTCAGAATGGAGGTTGTACTACTGAAATTGTGCAAGCTAACCTTCATTTATTAGGTTTGAACTTATTCGCGAATAGGTCCGTTCACAGGGTGCGCACGGATTTGTCGACAGATTAGCCATAACGAATCAAAACTAATATTATTCCGTTTTTGTTGAGACATCGAAATTTCACTACACTGAAAACTGGCGTAATAAAACATGAAATAGTGGTTCCTACCCGTTTCCTAATGAATTTTGTTGCTGCAACGGTTTAGTTCATTTCCCATGTCTGTAATGGTTGAATGCAGCGGTAAGGTTGGTTAAACGTGAACTACACACTAACATTGTGATATATAAAATCCTACAGAAAAATCTTGTTAATATTCCTTCACTGTTCTAACGTCGGTTCAGTTAAACCTTATCTTAAACATCAAACGAGTTTTACAAATCGTTATTCTTTGACGTCTTTCTGTACTTTTGTTCAGCATACAGACAAACACTGAATTTGGCGTTGTTGGATTTCCCACATCTCTCTGTGCCTTTAGCGTCTTTAAATTAGTCCTGTATCTCATCCAGTCGCTAAACTTGAAACTCAAAAAGTAAACCCACTTTTTAGGCCTATGCCTTTAAAGTACCAACCAAAATTACTTTAACGAAGCCAACTTATCTACAAAAGAAACTAAACCCGGGGAAAAACTTGAAAGCATCCCTCATCGAGGTTATTAAACCTAAAACCGGATGTCACACTGACGCAAAAATAAATCTCATTTTAACTAGTGAACCTAAAGAAATCAAATGACATTCGTGATCACTGATCATGTTTGCATTATTATGACAAAGACTTTCCTCTCCTATAACATGACAGTAAAAAGTGATGAACGGTTATATTATGTCCATAGTCATATTTAATACTCAACTCACGATTGAGATCCGGCAGCTGTTGAGCGTGAGTTTAGAAATATGACTATACCCTGGTTCTAGAAAGAATGTTGTCCTTATACGGGCATCTTACTGTTCGAATAGAAATAAATGGTTTACGGAATGCTGGCTTTATTCCAACCATCGTACGTTAGTGAATCAACTTTAACTTGTAAGGGTGCATTTACGTAACAACTACGTTAGTGAATCAGCTTTAACTTATAAGGGTGCATTTACACATTCTCACGGGTGGAATTTAATCGCGATGGCAAAGGTGTCGTTACCATGGCAACAACGCTACATGGAAGAGCTAAATCCAACACCGTTTGAGCAAATGCTTGCAGGCTTGTAATTCGTGACAGCTATATAAAGATTTCCTCCGGACGAAACAATCTTCCCAATCGCTTCCAAATTTAATTATTGACTCGTTTCGTTGCAAGCTGGCAGGGCTAAAACAGCCGCCAGGGCTAAAACAGCCGCCATGTTGGAGTTTCAGATGATGTCTAGCTTCTAGCTGAGAGAATGCAAAGACAAGTCGTTGCATAAACGCGCCCTAACGAATGATGGATCGTACAGACGCGAGTAACCAATAATGCATTAATTTCTATTACAACAGTGAAATGCCCATATAAGGAAAACATTCTTTCGTGAGCAAGAGTATAGAGACATAATAACTGTGTTCACCAGTACCGTAAATCGCTTATTAACAGCACCTTGAAGCTTTCAGGACAGAAACCGTGAAGTTACCATGTTGGGGGCCCCCCCCCCCCCTATACCTAGGTTATTTAACGATTTCTGACTTTAAAAACATTTTAGATGGCACTTTTTCTGCTAGAAATTGACTAAAAACATTCAAGGAAATCAGTGATTTATCTCTTAAATCGTGGTTTTTCTACACTAAAATTTAACTAAAAGCTTCTTACATAAAGCAAACTAAGTACTAGTAAACTAATAAACTAAATTAACAAATGAGACTAAAGGGATTGCGTTAATGCTACACGAATCCAGGTCGCGAGCGCGAATTATCACAAAAACGTCGACGTTTTCGTGATGGAGTTAGGCCTAAACACCCTCCCAGGACACAAGCTTCGAAAAATGTTACAGCCAACTCCACTCCCTAACCCCCCCCCCCCCCACACACACACAATTATTTTTTTATCAAATTAATTTTAACATCCCATGGGCGATTAATATGCGACTTACGGTATTACTGTCATTTAAATCGAACAAATATCGTAATCCCGGGAATTTCGATTACAGTCCCAGGATATTTCGGGGTTTTCTCTGGGACAAAAAAAAAGTAAGCGTTTCCTATGGGGTAATACCCCTTTGCATGCAGTTGAAGGAAGTCGTTCATTCATAATCACAGAAAATTCTAGTCAAACTCGTGCAATAAGGCTGCACGAGGAAAGGAACTAGAAGGAAGTAGATTACATTACATTGAGTTAGACGCTGAATAGACTAAAGACAGGGTAAAAGCAGAGCCAATACTTGTTCCATTGCTATTTACTGATGGGCGGTGCGCAGCAGAACAAAGGAGCTTCTCATCCTCTGATGTATCAGGGACAACATTCGAACCCACTGTCCGATTTAACGCAAATTTTCCAATGCATGCTTGGTCACGAACGTTTTAAAGGCACTGTAAATAGGACGGAAAGCCAAATGGCTCGAAAGTGATAAATAAATACGGATGCAAACCACTTATGTTGCCTTTTGAAATAGATGTCAGATGTCGCAAATCTTGTACTTGCATGGTTGCTGGGGCCATTGGCCAATCATAAGGGTCTTATGTGTCTCATCTACCATAGGTTACAAATAATTAATTTCCGGTTCCTGTCTCTAGAACCTTCTAGAAACTTCCATTTCCCATAATACCCTTGTTATTACGCGGTTGTCGGGGGTAACCAAACCGCATAAAAGCAGCGGTCCGAGCATGCAAAATCAGAAAGCCTTCGGGCCAGCCAACTGGTTGGTCCTCCTTCGACCCCTGCTAGCTCTCCTAGTTAGGGAGATTTTTGGCTAGGCCTTTAGTAGGCCCAATTTTTGCTTAGGCTCGTTTCCCCCAACCTTAACAAGTCTATTTTCCCAACCCTAAAGTTCCCCATTTTCTTTTAGAAGAGTTTGTTCAGTCTGATAGTTAGCTCTCCCAATCCCACAGTTAGTTATTTTTCGTCATCAGACTGCCTGAGTGGGAATTGAACCCACTACCTCTGAGACCTAAGGCCGAAGTCCTATCGCTCTGTCAGTATGGTTGAGCGGTGGGACTTTGGATTTTGGTTTGAAAGGTCGTGGGTTCAATTCCCACTCAGGCAGTCTGACATTTAAATCCAAAGGGCAACGTAAATAGGTTTGCATCTGTATTTATTTTTTTAAAAGCACTAACATTGCTGAAAAGTTAGGGGTTTTGTAGGTTTTTGACAGACTTAAAGCACCCCTTTCCCTGTAGACCTCGAACCCCATTTTTTATTCCATCC
>JAHWFP010181438.1:0-11438 GCA_023313725.1 Lithobius niger | reverse complement strand
CTGAAAATGGAGGATACGCAGACACGTATACACCGGTTAATTAAGCACCAAAATTTAGGCAGTGGACGAATAGGCATTCGGATAAATAGACACCATACAAATAGGCACCAAATTATTATTATTTTTTTTTTTAAATTTGGGGTGGATAGCAAAGTGATCTTCCAAATTTGTTTCTTTCCACTTCATACCACTAACTCCATTTTTCGAAGAATCCCATTTCGCGGAATCCCGTTTCGCAAAATAACAAAACGGATTAGGTTTTTTTCTGCGGGACAGGAATTCTCGTTTTGAAACGGATTAAACTATTCTGTAAAAATTTAACATTGGAGAAGTTAAAGGTGCATTCCTAATTGCAAGATATTTGTGATTAGTTGCGGTTTCTGAGGTTATGTGTTTAGCAGCAGCGAGCGCAGCAGCGCTAACGAATTTAGCACATAATTGGAAAAAAATTATTCTGCGTAACGGAAATTCCTGTTTTTTGCAGGAAAAGCTTAACCCGTTTCATTTTCTGCGAATTGGGATTCTGTGAAATGGGATTCTGTGAAACGAAAATGGAGTTACTAGTAGGAAGTGAAAGAAACAAATTTAAAACATCACTTTGCAATCCATCCCAAATTTTAAAAAAAAATTGTAAAAAACTTGGTGCCTATTTGTCCAGTGCCTAAATTGGGCTGCCTATGTGTCCGGTGTATATGATTTGTCCTACCACCCATGTGAGCATCCTATATAAGATCTTGTAAGATCCTTTAAGTTCTTACATGATCTTAGCAGGATCCAACAGGATCTTGTAATTTTTGGTGTTCCTGTAAGAACTTAAAGAATCTTAAAAGAACTTAAAAGTATCTTAACGGATCTTACATAGGATGCTCATATGGGCAGGAGCGGCAAGGGGCGCAAGTCCCTGCCCTCATGGCAAAGTGCCCTTTTTGTACCAAAAAAAGGACGACATTTGTTAGTACGGTGATGTAAAAGGACGAAAAACTGGGGTAAACACGGCGGAGAAAGTGGTGAAAAAAGCGGCAGAAAGTGTAAAATCTAAGAATGGGGTGCAAAAAGGGGTAGAAAAGAGTAAAAAAATTGTTTCCAGACAAAAAAGTAAGTTGCCCCTGGGTCCCTCGGGGGCCTGAGCACGTCCCTGTGTCCTACATCCGGAAACGAGACCTGCAGCTATCTCAGTCGACCTTGGGTGAATATGACGAAATAGTAAATAACATGCTCCCGCATCCTGTGCTCGTGTAGGCGTTGATAACTCTTTATACGACCTCATAGTGTTTTCCCTTGCCATTATCCCACAGATGGTGTCGCGGAGGTATCAAATCATTTCCCTTAGTTCTAGGTTGTCAGGATGGGGGCCAAGTCGTAGGCGTCAGCTTTTGGTACCGCATTATTAGCCTGAACAAATTTCAAAATATTTCCTCGAAGTTTACCAGGAACCTTACCATCTGCTTATATTGCAGATTGTTGAGCTGTCATTCAACGTGACATATCTGACACTAACACTTTTGACCGATTTGACTTTCCAGCAAGTTTTTGACAAACATAAACTCCAAACGCAGTATTGCCAACAATGTCAAATAATAAAAAAAACATTAGAGGATTAGGGGGGGGGGAGGTTAAGGTCCTTAGGTGAGTGTTCAATTTAGCAAATCATAAAAACCAGACGTAAAGCATTACGAAAAACTTAAAGGGCAATTACATCCATTATGACATGCCTCTTTTACTTTTGTATCACATAAACAATATCTAAGCACACAAATTGCAGTTGGAATACGTACGTACGTCCGATACAACAATTTCATTATTGCATCACCAAAACTCGTAATGGGAGCCGCCATTGTTTCGCGCGGAACAACCGAAATTTAATGTCGACAGACGGCGCTTCGCTGTTTCGATTTGGAAGTGAGACGGAAGCCCACTGAGATAGCTCTGCTGGATGTGAGTAGCTCAAACGTCTAAAGCCTTAGCTGGTCAGTCATGTGCTGTTCGCTTACCGGTTATTTAAAGAAGAAAAAAAAGGGAGGGGCGGGTCGTAATATGGATTTGTCTTCGAATCTACTCGCGCCAAATAACTTCATTTGAGGATGAAAATTTTTATTTCTAGCTCGCATGAGGGCGTTACCAATAGATACTGGCCGCCCGAATTGGTGCACGTGTCGGAGCAACATCCGGACACAAGCCGAATGCGTTTGCTGCAAGGAAGCATCTGCACGAAAAAAAATCTTCATCTACAAAAGTTCACGTCATCTATCTTCATCTCTAACTTTTTTTTTCTGCAGGAATTGTATGTTCGCAGTGATAATTTTCACATTTGCCATTGTCCAATTAGCACGTTAGGGCTCGTTTACGCAACGAGACCTTCTCGCTCGCCGAAAGCTATTTGCTAGGCAACCGTTATTTATTTACGATTAATTTCCCGTTTCTATTAAATGATTGCGGTAATAGACAACAAATTAAATGTATTATAAATAACAACACGGATATAGAAAAAAGTGCAACAGTCATTTTAAACATTGCAACAACATTGTTGCCATTTCACGCTATTTCCAAAATTTGCTATTCTCGCTGAAAAAAACAGCTTCTAGCAGTGACCAAACGACGGTAGAATAAACAGCTACTCGCAGCGAGACGAGAATTTAAAATCCAACATGGCATCCATTTCGGAGTTATCTATTCAAAGACAACCCTTCGAATGCCGGTATTCAGGAATCTGTCCGTCGTCTTGTACTGCAATTGTTTTCTTGTTGTCATGAATCGACGCTGTCATGTTGCAAGCATCGTGCGTCGTGTCGCGAGGCACGAGGTGAAAATTTGCGTCCGCGGTGTTACCATGGTTACTGCGTATAGACAACATGAAAGCCGACAAAGGCGAGAAGCAGCCAGCAGATTTAGTATCGACCAAGTAAAAGCTAGTAAGCGAGAAAATAGTCCTTGCGTAAACGCGCCCTTACACCAGCCAATTTGACGCAGTTCGGTTTATTGTATGTCCATGCTTCACATGCTGAAGGTTCTTCAATCCCATTTTTTGCGCACACTGGTCAACAAACGCTGATTTTCGTTCGCTTCATTTACTCAAGCAGCACACCTCCTTCGGGTACTCCTGCCCAGGTTAACGTTAACCTGCGCAATAAAGCTGGAATTGCTCACTCAATCGCAATTCATCTCATTCTATGTGGCTGATCATGTACTTGGCGACGACGCACTAGCATGTGTATAGCTTAACCAGCAGACTTGGAGCATTACCAAGGTTACTTCTTTAAAAAAAAAAAATTTCCGACTTGATTGGACCCTGTGCTCACGATCTGTATTTGTTTCCAACTCTTCTTGGAATGAAAGACTCCCAATCTCTTAGTGAGAGTTTTTTTTGTGAGCCGGTAATAAATTTTATTTGTGAGCCTTGACCCGAAACCGCACGCATACACCACCACCACCAGTTACCACCACCAACCAACCAACCAACCAATTCTTGGACCCCGTTCTGAATTCCAACCCCCCCCCCCCTCAAATAAAAAATTCTGGGTGCGCCACTGGGTCCAAGCCTTACTTCTCCTGCCTTTATATTGTCCCCTGCTTTAAAATCATGTGCAAAATGTGCCAACGATAAGATATTATAGTAGTTACGGAAATACAACAGCACAGCAGCAAAAGTCATACAAATAAAAATAGCTTCGGTAAGTTGTTATTAGAGATTTATAATTTGGCGAGACCAGGAATCGATCCAACGAACTTTGGATCACAACGTATACACTTTTACCGTCTCTCCAATGAGGCTTATAAAGATACCCCCATTTTAGAAAAGGCATTTCTCCGTACGACTCTTTAGCTGTCTGCCGAAATTTAGCCTGATTTGGCAACAGTCCCTATGAGCTGTAACAGGTAGCTTTATAAGACATATGAGAATCGGGGCCTGCCGATTAGCTATACTAGTTGCTGGTAACACAAATCAACATTATTGAGGGCACGATTTCTTTATAAAGGACACGTTCCCACACTTTAATGTTAAAGTTTTCTTCGTAGCTGGACCCACGACATCTGATTACAACGCTTGCAAAGATTTCTACCGCATGGGGAATTTACACATACAGTAGGCTGAAATCCTTATGATAATGCTGGATCCAGCAGAGCAGTTAAAAAGGCCCAACAATCACTTCCCCCTCCTCAAGCCCGCATTGCAAGTGAACTCTTCCATTCTACCAGCATGGCAAGTGAAGCCGGGAGGCAGCGGTCGATCAACTCACATACGGCTCACAATAAGATGTACGAGGCACGGTACGAAAAATATCGGGGAAATGTGTCGGGAAAAGTATGCCAGGAAAAGTGTGTCTATAAACTTAATTCATGACCAGCGCCGTGCATAGCACGGGCTTCGTCTAGTTAGATATAAGCTTGTTACTGTTAACAGACACAGTCTGCTAGTGAGCTGCCTTTTTACATCTGACAACAAAGTGTTTCAAAGGGTTTTAGCGAGCGTTAACCACTTCCGGTCATCTGCCCGGAACAATTAAGCTCTGACTACAATAAAATCTTTTCTACTTGGCGGCAACACACTAGCGTGCGTCTAGACCTAGTTCGATAGTTTATTTGGTGTTGATTTTCTTTAGTGGGGCAGATGACCGATTATTATGGTTTAGTTTGTGGTCTGGCTCCCGTAATAAAGCAACAACAACAACAGAAACAAAAAGCTGCAAGTCGGCCCTTAAAACATAATTGAGGTTGATCTAGTTGTCGCCATGCTCATATATATTTTATCTGGATATGTGCTATCGTTTATCTTAACGAGCGACACAATTACACAACTGCAAAATAAAATTCAAGGATTTCAGCATGAAAGTGTTTTTAATGCAGTTGTGAAATCTGTCTACGCGCAACAAACCAACTCCTACTAGTCTGTAATTTTATTGCTTTTGTGGCTTGTGAAAAACCCTCACATCTGGCGGAAGGTTTCGAAGCAAGTTTGAAACATCTATATTACGGGTAACTTCAACAACAACCAAAACGTCCTACAGACGGATCTTATGACGAGCAGAGTAAGCAAGTAAGCTGTTTATTAACTTCTTTCAAAATAGCTGTCTGTGTCTATATCTGTCCAAAACAAACTTTCACAACTTGACATCGTCAAATCAAAACGTCAAAGTAATTCCACCGTTCAAAGGTTAAATGAAAAACTTGAAAATTGCATTAAGTTCTGAAGTGGTGGGAAGTTGGTGACCGACCGTCACTAGATTTAAAATGGTCAAAACCTTGGCGAGAATGCTGAACGAGTTTTGTTTCCGTCAGGTAGCGCTGGTTTCATGTTTCATGTTGCCTCATTTAATCTTGGTTTTATGACTGTTACACTCTCATGTAATTATGGGTGAAACCCCAGATACTGAGGTTGGGTGTTTTTCCTCCGTAACAGGTAAACTCTTTATTTCCGTTAAATAACTATATTACCAGAGGGCAAGTACAGGTGTAGGCAATAATCATGAATTACCATTGGTTTTAAGAAAATGTATCCTTGATTTAATTGTGGTACTTACCATGGATTAATCAAGGTTAAGAAACCATGGTGAATTACACTTATTATCTGGATTGTGATCATTTTAAGGTTCTTGAACGTTGGTAATACCATAGTAATATTGTGTTGAATAACGTCCTTTAGTGTAACCATGTTTTGAACCAGAATTAGTTAAACCATGGCACCATGGTTTACAAAAAAATATACAGGTTGAACCGTGATAATGCAGACCCAAGCTTAGTTATACCTAGGGTACTTAGGTGCTACCATGATTGTACCTATACTATTTTAGGTTCTGGTTGGCCACTGGACGTACCAGCATTTTATGATCGTTTACAATCGCCTGTGACGCGTTTGCACGAACGTTGGCGGTGGCTGGAACCTTGTACACGCATTGAGCGGCTGTGCGGCGTTAGGCCTAACCCTAGCTTTGGCGGACGGTATGGCTTTTGCTACGCCTTACCATTCTCTTAAAAATTCCAGTGCATGGGATGCTGGCCTCTTGAATTTGTCGCAAACCCTTTGAGAACTGAGCCTTGATATATTTGAAGACATTCCAAACGATCTCCCTAGCCTGTGAATTCAGAGGTTTTTCAAGTCAGGAAAGCAATGAAGTGAGCGATAAGGTAGCCATATTGGTTCGCCTGCTCGAAGAGAAATTTTACCAGGCATGATCAATCCATTTTCCAAAAATCCTTACAGTCCCTAGTGAACTGTACAGGCTGCTTTACAGTATACCCTATGAGAATCGACAGCCTGCTGCGATTAGCTACTAGTTACTTATAGTAACAAAAATCAATGTTATTGTGGGCCCGATTTCTCTAAAGAGGACATGTTCCCACACTTTAATGTTGAAGTTTTCTTCGTTACTGGACCCATGGCACTTGATTCCAACACTTGCAAAGATTTCTACCGCATGGGGAATTTACACTATTAGGCTGAAGAAATCAGGTAAAAGCTTGTTACTGTTAACAGACACAGTGGCCTAGTGAGCCGCGACAACAACCAATGAGTTTCAAAGGGTCGTTTTAGCGAGCGTTAACTGCTTCCGGTCATCTGCCCACAACACTTAAGCTCCAACTACAATTAAAACTTTTCTACTTGGTGGCAACACACTAGCGTATGTCTAGACCCAGTTCGATTGTTTAGTTGGTGTTGATTTTCTTTAGTGGGGCAGATGATCGATTATTATAGTCTGGCTCCAGTAATAAAGCAGCAACAGCAACAAAAAGCTGCATCTCGACCCTAAAAGCATCATTGAGTTTGATTGGTAATTCTGCATTTACGCTTCTCCTAACCCCAAACCATCAAAAGGCACAGTTAAACTACAGCTATCAGCAAATTTCACCTTTATTCGCCGTATGGAAGAATCTAACATGAAACAAGAAATGGCGTTAGCTAGTAACTAGTAATTAGGCAAATATCAACGTCATTCTCGTCGTTTTTTTTTTTAAACAAGATAACGTTAAGCTGTGTTACTTTACTGTTGTCAGGTGACCAAAGTCTCCCGATCAAGCGAAATTTTTAGCTTTTCTGTCATTGATATTTATCCTCCGACGGCAGAAAATAGCCACAAGGCCTAAGTTGTAAAGACACAAGGGTCTAGTGATCAGCATGCTCATATATATTTTATCTGGATAGGTGATATCGTTTACCTTGGCGGGAGAAACGCTAGCGTGTTTCTTGACTAGTAATTAGACAAATATCGACATTATTCACGTTGTTTTTTCAGCAACCAAAAACATTATGCTGCGTCGCTAACAGTGACTTTTATGCTGTCCGGCGAACAAAGTTTCCCGAACAAACAAAGTTTCATCCTTTTGTATGGCACTGTTATTTATCCTCAGACGGCTGAAAATAGCCACAAGACCTTAGCTGTATATAGAGCAGCATCATGTGACGTCGTATTGGCTACAAGAGAGATAGCTACAAGGGGCACTAGATTAAAATGGAGGGTTAAACAACGGCACTTCTAGTCAAGGCAGTGCTTTGAGAGCGGGTTTCATAGGCTTAAAAAAATGTTGTTTTCTCCAATCTCTTATGCTGCTAGGTTGTAATTGGAAAATAAAGATTCCACTTGCTTAAAAATGTCAGCAACTCCCAACAAATCGACAAAAATTGCGAATTATAGGCCTAAGAAATCCACTCTAAACATTATTGTCTTCAGTAAGACGCCCTTCTTTTCCTCTTCCAGTGATCCTTGCAGCTATCCCAGTTACTGGCTCCAGCATAGAGTTATCTACAATAATACAACGTTGTGTCACAACCCTATATAGCGACAAACAAGTGTCTAGTTGTTGCCATACTCGTATATATTTTATCTGAAAAGGCGTTACCGTTTATCTTGGCGGGTGACACACTAGCGTGTGTCTTTTAACTACACAGCTGCAAAATAAAATTCAAGGATTTCACCATGAAAGTGTTTATAACTCAGTTGTGAAAATTGTCGACACATAAACAAGCCAACGCCCACATAGTCTGTTAATTGAATTGCTTTTTGCGGTGCGTGACAAAATCGCTCGCGTCTGGCGGAAGGTTTTGACACATTTTGGAAGCTATATTATGGATAACTTCAACAACCAAAACGTCCTATAGAAGGTACTGGCGACGAGCAGAGTAGGCAAGTAAGCTGTTTATTAATTACTTTTAAAGTAACTGTCTATCTGATACGAAACAAATTTTCACCGCACTTGAAATCGTCAAACCAAAACGTCAAAGTAAATCCTCCGTTCAAAGGTTAAATGAAAAACTTGAAAATTGCATTAAGTTCTGACGTGGTAGGAAGTTGGTGTTCGATATCAAGCTTAAAACGGTAAAAACCTTGGCGAGAATGCTTTACAAGTTTTGTTTTCGACAGGTTGTATTGACGAGAGTTCAATGATAGTTGATGGAAAAGATGTTATTGCTTAGCTAGTAAAAATGACGCTGGTTATTTGTTTCCATTGGGTTTATTGCGGTGGAGGTTGCAATTTTACGCTCGCCCGATTTAGGGCTCGTTTACGCAACGACAGTTTTCTCGCTCACTAGCTTTTACTTGATCAATACTAAATCTGATGGCTGCGTCTCCCCTTTACCGGAGTATATGCGGCTTTCGAGTTGTCTATGCGTATTAGTAACCATGGCAACGACGCAGACGCAAATTTTCTCCTCATGCCTCGTGACACGGTGCACGATGCTTGCAACATTTGAGCGTCGATTTATAACAACAAGAAAACAATTTTTACTGCAGTACAAGACAACGGACTGTTTTTTGTATGCCGGCATTCGATGGTTTGTCTTCGATTCGATAGCCACGAAATGGACGCCATGTTGGATTTTGAATTCTTGCTGCGAGAAGCTATTTCATCTGCCGATGTTTGATCACTGCTAGAACCTGTACTTTGAGGGAGAATAGCAAATTTTGGAAATAGCGTGAAATGACAACAATCTTGTAGCAATGTTTAAAATTGCTGTAGCACTTTGTTCTTTATCCGTGTTGGTATTTATAATACATACAATTTGTTATCTATTATCGCATTCATTTAGTAGCAACGGGAAACTAATCATAAATAAATATAACGGTTGACTAGCAAATAGCTTTCGGCGAGCGAGAAGGCCTTTTTGCGTAAACGCGCCCTTATACACGCGAAATAACCCTTGCGGTTTTACACAGGCTGTTTGCGGGACTTTAAAGATAGGGAAAAAGCATTGGTAGTAAATATTAGATGGACTTACATAATGTTGCAGAATAATTTTGGTATAAGGATCGAAATGTTGGGTAGACAAAAAGGCGAATAAATTATGAAGATTTCACTCCTAGGTGTTACAGTTAGGAGGAATTGGAATGGAAAGAATTAATACAACAAGTGGTAACCAAGCATGGTAAACAAAGCATGACACCATGACTACAATGCACGTCATGGCCTATAATTGGACTAGACTCGAACTTCTTGGGAGCTCCTCTGTAAGGACATCCGCCACGGGCCCAGGAACAGTCCTCAACTCCATACCGGCGCCGAGCTGGGGACGATGACCTTAGTCTTCAATCAATGTGGCGTCCGCCGGGTCTACCCACAAACGTCCAGCGCATCAGCACAGGATGGTGGCAGCTCAAACGCCAGCAACGGCTACCGATACAAGGTAGAACTGGTTTTTGTATTGTCTTACGGTTCACTGTAGACAATGATTCACTCCTACCTTTTTTTTTTTTAGTCTTCTGTACAGCCGTACCAGCTGAGAAGACTATTACAACGACTTTATCCGTCCTATTGTCGCTTTTTTCAACTTCGCAACGGTACCAGATACAGACAACCCTTGTTTACAACGTTAGATTCAGTGTCAAAAGTTAGTTTAAAAACACGGCAAACTAAAACATCGTTACTTCCTTATGGCTGATATACTTCCTCGACGTAACTAAATGAAATAATAACATTTCATCGTCGAAGTGAATTCATAAGAATAGCAGCCGTAAAAACAAAAGGATTTTAGCTTCGTTTAAAAGTCGCGTCGCATTGTTGCATGAATGAATACAGGCTTACTGTCGAACCAAATTCTCCATTAGGCCTATCTGCTACTTAACGAAATTAAAACTGCAGTTAAAAAAAATTTGACCCCAAAACTGAAAATTAGGTCTAAAATCACGTTACCATGGCAACGACAAGTTGCTATGCGAGTCGCTGCTGGCTTCACCAAAAGCACTATTTTATGACTCCGTCTCTACATTGAGTCTCTCCCGTCACTTATAATAAATCGACCGCCCACCTACCTCCAGCGTGTGACGTAAGATATAAATGGCCCCCTACAGCTGAACCATGGAGGTAGGGCCTTTGCTCTAAAGGTAGAAGCTTCAGTTCCCACTCAGGCAGGCTGGCATTTAAGCCCAAAAGGAAACGGAAATAGGGTTGAATCTGTATTTATTTAGTCTTGTAACAAGGGTAGAGTTAAATAAATACGGGTGCAAACCTATTTACGTTTCCTTTTGGACTTATATGTCCGACTGCCTGAGCGGGGAATCGAACCCACGACCTTTGAAATCGAAAGTCGAGGGTTCGATTCCCCGCTCAGGCAGTCTAAGTCCAAAAGGCCACGTAAATAGGTTTGAATCCGTATTTATTTAACCCATCTTGAGCCATTGGCTTTTCTTCCTGTTTAAGGATATAGAGTTATTTGAGAGCAATATTCAAGAACGGAACTCAAACGACCTTGTGTATTTTCGGAAAGTGCCAGGGTCAACTTATTTAGTTTCTTTCATAATTAAAAAAAAAAAATTTAACAGTGTCTCTCGACGCTTAGCTTTTCTTTCTTCCTTTTTTGTTTTAGGTTCAAATATCAAACTGCAAGAATGAAGAGGGCCATAGAATTAATCTGCGTTTTGTCAACGTTGGTGGTTGTTACGTATGGAGAATCGTTCACATACAATGTCCTTGAAATGAGTAAGTATAGTTAGTTGTTTCGTATGGTTAGCACTAACACATCCACGGCAATGGCAGCGCCGGGTTCCGAAATTGAAACTGAAACTGAAAATAGATTTAATTCCTGCTTAAAGTGAATTGGGGCAGGCAAGGTAAGACTGCTACTTAAAGCTTAAACCAGTCCATGGTTTTAAACCTACACGCATTCCATGATTCGTATGGTTAGCACTAACATATCCACGGCATAGCAGCGCCGTATCAGTAGGGTTCCGAAATTGAAACTGAAACTGAAAATAGATTTAATCCATGCTTAAAGTGAATTGGGGCAGGCAGGGTAAGACTGCTACTTAAAGCTTAAACCAGTCCATGGTTTTAAACCAACACGCATTCCATGATTCCATAAGATTTTGTTTGAAAAGTATATAAAAACTAAATTCTTTTAAAATTCCCAGTAAAAATAATTAATGAGCACAAAGGTTTGGTAATTAAAAAAAAAGCGAATTTAGTTGGTAAGATTGTACAGCTCCTTAAAGCGCCACTATCACCGATTGAAA